>JBBYHK010468745.1:0-20742 GCA_038382065.1 Adansonia grandidieri
ATACTCAAAAATATTTTCTTATTGCATATCTTAACTTGAAATATTTTTAAGATAAGTTTTACAAGCATTAAAGCCATATAAATGTATCAAACTCTAAGTGGTTATATCGATACAATGCTTAGCAGTAGCTAAAAACTTTGAAACCTTTGATTGTATCAATACTAGCTTCATTTGTTTTGATATACCATAGATTGTATCAATATATTGGCTTGTAAAAGTCATATTTTTCAAGCCACATATCAATATCCACACTTAAGTATCGATGCATTGGAATCAGTCAGAAAGTAAACACGTATTTATGAAGCTCACAATAGCTCTCCACCAACCTATTAATCCCAATGTCCATATTTCACTCTCAAGCTATAAATAGATGTTTGCAATAGTTCAAGTAGTAAAAGATACCAGGATTGATCAAGAATATCACAAGCAATCTCAAAATCCTTCAAGCTCTTTATTCTTATCATACTTGTAATCAATTTGTATTCTTCAAGTTCGTTTGTATCTTTTTTTTCTTTGTACTTAAATTCTAGCAAAGACCCACCTATGAGAGGCTTTTGATTTGTTTGCAAACACTTATTCATTTGACAAGGATTTGTACGAGATTTAAGAATCTAGGTAGAATTCATAAGGGGATTTTAAAAGTTCTTCATAAGGAGATTAAAAAGGCTCTATCTTAGCCATAAAAGATAGCATTGTAAGTAGCTTCAAAGGTAATATTTTTACTAGTGGATTGTGAAAATCACGTTGGCAAGGAAGTGCCAAAAAAAGAAGATGTAGGCTCTAAGTTCAATGATCGAACCTCTATACATTGAGTGTTTGATCTTTTTTCCTTTAACTTCTTTTTTATCTTTATTTGAATTCAAATATTGATTAAAGTTTATTTTGAGATTAAAATTTTTAAAGAACCTATTCACCCTCTCTTGGTTTATTCCTCAATTTGAGCTAACAATTGGTATCAGAGTTTTGATTTCTAGTATAGGTCTAACAACTTTGAAAAAAGATCCTTCAAATAGCTCAAATGGATAGTGCAAACATGATGCTTAAAGCTTCAAGAAGTTCACATGAGATAAAGATCCAAGATGAAGTATGTCTTATGGCTTTTGAGTTAAATTCTAATCCTATAGGACTTGTAAGCTATTAAATCATGAGATTTCTCTTCAATGGAGACTATTTATATTGGAAAACAAGGATTAGGCTTTTTATTCAAGCCAATGACTATGAAATGTGGAAGGTTATCGCAGATGGACCACTTATCCCAAAGAAAGGATTAAAAATTTTGTTGTGCCAAAAGACGAAGATGAGTTGGATGAGCAAGACACTAAGATGGCACAACTAAATACCATGGCCATGCACACATTATTTTATGCTTTAAGCTCTTATAGGTACAATAAAGTCTCACTTTATGATAATGCCAAGCAAGTGTGGGACAATTTTGGCAATTACTCATGAGGGAACAAATCAAGTTAAGGAATCCAAAATTAGTATACTCACACTTGGCTATGAATTATTCAAAATGAACAAGACAAAACAACTAAGGAAAAATCGAATAAGTTTACAAATGTCATCAATAGTCTTAATGTAAGAAAAAACTTTATGTGGCATAATGGAATTTAAAATTTTTTTTATTCTGATTAAACTAGATTGTGTTGCCATATACAATAAATTTACTATAATTTACCAACCTTTGTTTGTTGATCCACATGCCACATCCAAGCTTGCTAGGGAATGATTCGTTCGAAAGCTTCAACCAACTAGCCTTCTTCATTATTTTCCATTTCCTAGACGGTAGTGTGTGGCACTTGGTCTATGGATCAACATTGGTTTTGCAGCTTAATTTTTCTTCCTGACCACCTTAAGCTGTTAGATCATTGTCACGTGAGAGAGTGATAGTAAATCTCTTTAGCTGGCATCATTAGTCTAACCTAAAGAAGCACTAACCTCTATTTTATAATGAGTAATTAGGTGGTCTTTAAACTTGAGCAAGATAAAACTAAAAGATTTTCTCTTTCCTTATCTCTATCTTGGCCGATCAGCTTAGGGATAAAGCTTAGCAAATTCGGCCAACCCATAGGGATATAGACCAAGATTTTAGCCAGATACATTAGGGAGGTGTCCACATTTAAATTTATATTTCAATTTTAATTCAAATCAAGCCTCTAATTTTAATTAGTTAGATAATATTTTGCAAATCCAATCCTAGTTCAAATAAGATCATGGCAACCTTATTTGAAAAGGATAACTATGTAGTAATTATCTAAACAAAATTAGATAAAGTAAAGTCTCTTTCTTATCTTTCTAATTCAAGTTAAATTAAAAAACTTAATTAACAAGTAAAGATAAGATAATATTACAATTAAAATGTATTTAGGATATTATCCATATTTAAGTTTTATAGATATTTAAATAAGATTATTCAGATATTTAAATTAGTTACCACAATAATTAAGTTACCTATATCTCTTAATTTAATCTAATTCCTATTTACCACAAAATAAACATAATTAATTTAAGTTACAAATCTTATGTTTAAATAAATATTTATCTAAATTAAATACTTACCCTAAGTAAAACATAATTATCTTATTTCCTATTTCTTAAATGAAAAATAGCACACCTATTAGGGGTGTGGCCAACGTACCATTTCACCATTGTGAGAATCAACCTACCTTAAGTAATCAGATTGATAACATCTATTAAGGAATCATGTTGAGTTAGTGAACGGCCTAATTGGACATATATAATCAGGCTCCAACAATCTATGTAATTTAATATTCTATGTTGAATAAATTAATCACATAATTATTAATCTCAGAGTCATACCATTAAAGACCTAAGACTACACTTCTAATTATATACTGTATTACGTAGGCTTATGAATAGCCTTAGTCCAATGACCTTGTCTTATGTGCAATACTTTCATATGATATTTATGATCAACTTAAGGCTAAAATTTGTTTTACTTAGTTGATCACTATATCTTAAATGAAAATAATTATTCACCATATAGAATAACTAATCGTTTAATATACAAATGACCAAGGCCTCATCGATTTTCATTATTTACTATAATGCCTTGTAAGAGGATAACCTTAACTCTTTATAGGAGCTATAATTCCATATCTGTAAAGAAAGTTCAATTGTGTATAAGTTATGTACCCAATGAACCAATCTAATAGTTTACTACTTTGAGATGCTTTAGCCATAAAGTACTCAAGTTATTACATGGAATCAATTACTTACTCACGACTAAGTTAATTATGCAATGAATGTCTAAAGTGAATTAATCTATGTAAATGGAATTATTAATAGATTAATTACACTTTGGTCCAGTCCAAAACATCACCAACTCTTGGCAATATATCTATGTTTCTACTTAGGAGTCAACTTGCTTCTGATGGCCAAGATGAACCATCTCCCCGATGGGATTTAGATAAGTTAATAGTCTTCATATGAGTTAATTACTCACATTAACCTCCTAAACCATGGACTATAGATTTCAGACTACATAAATGTTGTCTTTTTGCATATAAAGTCCATTGTATGAAGCATTTTAACTGTATAAACATAAGTAGTCAATGAGACATATTTGATTATATTTACTTTAACTTTTAAACGGAATAAGGACAGAATAACAATGATATAATGAATAACCTTGAAAGTATATTAATCAATTAGCTCAAACTGAATGAAATACATTGAAAATGTCTTTCATACTTAGGGTATTCCCAACATTTAAGGCACTTGGGAAGACATATCCAAATAAGGAAATGGTGAAGAAGCTTTTAAATAGTCCTTTTAAGTTTTGGGAGGCAAAAGTAATGGCAATTGAAGAATCCAAGGTTTTTAACACAGTTTTTTGGATGAACTCATAGGTTTTCTCCTAACCTATGAAATGAAGATCAAACATGGTCAAGAGCCACCAAAAAAAGCTAGTGTTGCCTTTGAATCAACCAATCCAAATGAAGAAGATGATGAAGAGATGGCCATATTTGTGAAGAGGTTTAACAAGTTCACTAGAATGAATAAAGCAAAAAGGCCTTCAAGAAGAGAGAAGGCAAAAAGATAATCAAGTACGAAAAAAAAGGATTCCTTCATTTGTGATGAGTTCCATATCAAATTTGAGTGCTCAATGTGGATAAAGTAAAACTCAAAGAAGCAAAGGAAAAAAAGCTATGGCGGCTACTTGGAGAGATAATGACACATTCAACAATTATGATGATGAAGTAGCTAACCTATGTCTCATGGCTCTTGATAAGCCCATGGTATCTTCTGATGCTAAACCTTACACATTTAGTGAGTTACAATATGCCTTTGATAAATTAGAATTTGAAACCATGAATTTAAAGTATAGGCAAATGATTTCTAAACTTAAAAAAGTAAATAAATCATTAAGTATGACAAAATATGATCTTGAAAAAAAAAAGTTAATGATCTAAAAGTTAAGATTTTTGACTTGACTAAGAAAAATACAAACTTGCATAACTCTTTTTTAGATTCTATAATAACATCAAAAGTTAAACGACATGCTAGAAATACAAAGAGCTTTCTGTGATAAATATGGTTTAGGCCATAATGGTATTGAAAAAGGAAACTTATTTAAAGAGTTTCTTTGTGAAACAAAACAAACCATATGATGCATCTATTATGTGTACCCATTGCTATGAACTAGGTCATACATTCCATTCTTGTCACTTATGGAGGTAAAATCACTATAAGTATGTGGATTTCTAAGAAAGTTAGCACATATCAAGATGAGGTTACTAAAATAAAGTGGATCCCAAAAGGCACAAGAATTTTGAACACTAATACTCAAGGACCCAAAAAAATTTGGGTACCTGAAAACAAAACATGACTTTGTTTTTGTAAGAAGCAAAGTATTTATTTCGAGGCCAATTCAACAAGAAAAACTTTTGTAACCTAGATAGTGGATGCTCAAGATGAAAAGATGTGAATCTTGGTAAAGCTTAACCTCATACATTTATTGGATTTCAAAAATCAACATAATAATAAGAAAAGAACAACAAAAGATGTAAATATAGAAATAGTCGGACTTTCCTGTGGATCTTTAGAGAGAGCTTACATGTAATCAACTTTAAAATTTTTAACAAGATTTAAACATCCATATGTTTAGAATTTACCTTGATGTCAAATATTGAGATCATACATATATATATCACATATATATAAATAAGCAAAATAAATCTATCACATGTAATCTACTAGGATTATGGACTTTTAAACTAAACTAGTTTCCTTGAGCTCTTGGGAAACTATGTGGTTAATTTCTTTAGGCTACCATTCACATACTCCATGAGTCTTCATGGTTATCTCCTTGGACTTTATATTGCCGCCATATCCTCTGCATCTTAGAATTCATAAATTCTCTAATTCTATCCTAATCCTAGATTTCTAACTATGTAACATTTACATACATTTAAAGAAACATTGAGTTACATTCTAAGGGAGTAAAGAGAAAATAGAATATTACAACCCCAGATAATGAAGAGATTAGCAAGGTTTGTAGACCCTGTTTATAAAATAAGTACCAAAATAAATAAAATTAACCATCCATAACCTAGTTATACTAAGGTCTAGTCCATAATCATCTTTCATGCTTTTATAATCTAATTATAATTAACATTCATGTGTAGCTGTCATCACATAGTGATCACATGTATTCTTTGCATAAATATAAATAAAATAGTTTTAAAATATTTACCAAAACATCTATAAGAATTGGCCATAAATGTTAACACATTTTTAACCAAGTTCCCAACTTTTAAGAAGTTTATCTTAAAATGAACATTACCTATCTTTTAGCTGATTTGTCTAGACTAGGATAAATTCTTTTAATTGCATGCTTATAAGATTTCCAAAATAGACATCTTTAAGAATTAAAATAAGGGTAACTTATTTAATAAACATTTAAGAAAGATAGTTTCCAAACTTTAATCCTTTTAGAGAATGTTTATTTCAAGAATCCTTGTTGTCTTAAAACTCTTTAATTAATCCTAAGACTTTTAGGAGTCTCAACCATTAGATAACTCTTATTTAATCCAACTAAAACTTATCCCAAAATTTAAGGAATTAAATTCCTAAATAGCACAGTATTATCTGATTCATAAGGATAAGAAAAAACCTTCTCGTAGCTAAAATTCGTAATAGTAATAAGAGCTACTTTTTTTTATATTACCACCAATTCTTTATGGCTTCTCATTATTAGTCATTGTTAATAAAGGAAATAAATGAAAAATTTAGGAATTTCACTCCCAGTAGAAAATAGTTCTAATGGAAGTAGGACTATGATGTAGTGTCTTTAGTACAAGCAATCTCCTTGGCCATGCCAATGGCCTTTGACTACAACTTTTGAAGGATGTTTAAAGGCTGTTTTATGTGCTAGAAAACTAATTAGGTGCTGCCAAAGGCTGATCCATGGCAGTAATCACAAATTAGCCACCTAATCGCATAGTTTAAGGCAAACCATGAGCGACAACTTCTTAACAAAAAAAATCCATCAAGAAAACTATCCATAAACCAAATATTATTCATTTAACTTGCTTTACAAAGATGCAGCAAACCTATGAAACTTTTCCATAAAGATTTCAAGGTGCGTTAGGTGTCACAACCTATCCAAAGTTACTCGAAAAATTTTAATTTTGAGATTTCATCACATTAAGCCAAAGATTAGTCTTCTTTATTTCAAAACAAGTGTAAATATATCAAAATTAATTTTTATAATTATTTTATGATAAAAGTAGAATATTTGATTTTTTACAACAAATAAAATATTAGGACAATTATGCATAGAAATTGCAAATTAGGCTAGGCAACATCTTTGGATTTCACCGATCTAACATGTATTCAATATGAATTGATAAAAAATAATTTTTATCAATTATTAAACCTTTTTAATCTTGATTAATACACATTTTAAACTTTAAAATTTTTTAAGAAGATTGAAACATTTATATGTTTAGAGGTTACCTTGATTTCAGATGTCAGGATTTAAAACAAAAAACAACCAAAAAGATCCTTAAGGTAGTGGCTATGGCTTCTTGAAAAGGATTTCTAGGATCACGAGCAGCACATGTGTCTTGCCTCTAACAGTAATCCATACAGATGTTTGCTAAACCTTTTTTAGGCTTGATGGTTCTTTAGTGCTAGCTAGAAGGCTTGCTAAGCCTCAACCAAAAGGTAAATTTGTATCTTTGATCAAACAAGAATGAAGAGGATATCAAGAGATGAGGTGGGGTAATAGCTCTGGATATCCAAGGGAGCTAGTGCTATCAGGTGATGGCAATCAAGAAAAATATTAAAATAATATTTTGTAACCTTTTAAAACTATTTTCTCTAAAAAATTAAGTCAAAAGAGATTTTCAATTTTTCTAACCTATCATGTCATTATATACTCGCTCAATCTAACACCTAGTTGGCTTTACGATGGAAGGGTTTTAACTTAATTAAAAATTACTAGATCAAGTGAAACTCTTTCAACTTTTTTAAGTGTTTTAAATTAACCAACCATTGTTTCAAATAAATTAAATGGTTAGCAATTCCCACAGGGCTTGGCCGAAATCTATCCTAATTGGGCTATGGAATTTGGCCCAAAAAGCTTGGACCATAAACTAGGCTTTGGGCGCAATAGGGGTAATTAGGCAAACTTGTTTCCTTCAGTTTAATTCTATAATTTAAACTTTATATTTATCTAATAAATATAATTATCCAATAATTATAAAATTAAATAAATTTGCTAATATACACATCCCCACAGATTTTATCTCTATAAAATCATTAATTTAATTAAAATTATTTTTACTTAATTTTAATTTTGTTTAATATTTATTATCAAATAATTAATATTAAAACAATATTCCAAGGGATTATAGACTATGAAATGAGATAGAAAAATTTGATTCACAATTAAATCCCTAGTTTAGGTGAAATCCTATTTTAGTTAAGACTAGTTTTTATCCAACTTTATGTAGCATGTCCTAATTTAGACATTATTTTAATAAGACAGTCTTATTTTTTTATGTCTTAATTAGACAACAAAATCTATATTTCACAAATCTACTTTTGTCTCTAAATAAATTTTAATTGAACTATTCAGTTAAGTTCTCTATCCATAATTACATTTTATTTTATTAAGTTATATTTAATTAAATTTTGAATTTAATCCAATGAGTCTATCTTATTGTGCATAACCCATTAGTTTCCCAACATGTTTTTAATGAAAATAATAATTATATCCATATATTAAAAGTGAGATCTAACAACCCATCATGACTACCCAAATATTGACGAGTCAGTATAACCTCATCAAAACCATTCAGTGTAGTATGGTCCTTTCACCATATATCTCGAATTAAGCATGAGCATGGTTTAGTTACTTATGTTTCAGTCCATGTTTGATCTTACAACTTATGGTTAATAATCATGAATCTACTAGGAACGATTCCTTATAATACACTATGCTATGGTTAGAGACTTTTATCTGATTAACCAAAGTTGGGATCATTTAGGTTATGTCTCCAATTATCACTAAGGGTGGTTAATCCTTTTTATATCATTCATCCATCTACCATATGATTCATGGCATACCCAAAACCACCCAACCATAAGCATCCATCTATTATGGACTCATTCATGATGATCTCTAAGCATAACACTCATCATACGAGATGGCTTGATGTCACATGTTTGAAAATTATTATACAAAATTGGCATATGAAAGCATATTCAATAGACACTTGAGTGACTAATAACAAATGAAGTTCCCTTACGGGCTATGTTTAGTGATATTGTTTCCATAAAACAAGCACTCATATGCTATCTTCAAGTATCTCTATACTTCAACAAATAAGATCCAAGGGTTGCATATATCAAATGCATAAAGACTTAGCATATGCTCGTCTTTGTGCATTGTCAATGCCTTTTCTTGACAATACGATGACCAGGAACCTTTTTAGAAACATAGCTTTAACGCATAAGGATTTCATCATTGTAACTCATTATATACTTGGCAAGGCCATTATGTTTTATAAGCTTCATCCAATTAGTGGTTTCATGATAGTCAATCATGCCACTAACATGAAGGAAAAAATTTTTGTTACTTTAATACAGTTAATTGACTATGTATCCCATGTGACAATCTGATTGGTTCAAGGATATACACCAATAGAAGACACATGGCTAGAAATAAGAGTCAGTTCTTAGAAGTAAGGTCTAATGATGGGTACCTTTGGTGACAACTCAAATGGACACATTGAAGGCATTAAAACCATTGATAGCAGTCCCTCGTCTAATATTAAAAAAGTTCTTTTTGTCAAAGGTCACGAGCATAGCCTCCTTAGCATTAGTCAACTGTATGATAAAGGCATGAAATTTATCTTTGAGTCCATGAGTTGTCAAGTTGTTGATATCAAGTTAAACAAAATTGTTTTCATAGGACATAGACAAAGAAATATTTATATTATGTATTTAGATGACTTATCTTCTCAAAATACTTTTTGTTGCTCACAATGAAATAGGTTGGTTGTGGTAAAGGAGATTAGGATTTGCAAGCATGAATTTGATTTCGAAGTTATCTAAGTAAAAACTTGTTATTGAATTGCTAAAAATGAAATTTGAAAATAGTAAAGTGTGTGATATTTGTGTTTAAGGAAAACATATGAGAGCTTCATTCAAACCTATAAATGTTATTTCAACTATTAGAGTATCATAATTTATTCACATTGATATTTTTAGTCCTAGTAGGACATTAACTTAGGTGGTAAACAATATTAATTTGTCATTGTTAATGATTATTCTAGATTTACTTGGGTTCTGTTTTTATGTTCTAAAGATAAAACTTTAGAAAAATTCATCACTTTTTGTAAAATCATTCAAAATGAAAAGGATATTCTATCTCAAATATAAGAAGTGATCATGGGTTAAAAATCTTGATTTTCAAAAAATTGTAATGAAATGGTATCAGGCATAATTTCTTGGCTCCTAGAACCCTCAACATAATGGAGTTGTTGTGAGAAATAATAGAACCTTGGAAGAAATGGCTAGGACCATACTTTGTGAAAATAATTTACTAAGATATTTTTAGGTGGAAGCAATAAACACTTCTTGTTATATTATAAATAGAGCTATGGTTAGGATCATTTTAAAGAAAGCACCATATGAACTTTAAAAAAAAAAGCCTAACATTAGCTATTTTCATCCTTTTGGAAGTAAATATTTTGTATTAAATAATGAAAACGTCAATCTTTGTAAATTTGATGCAAAAAGTGATGAAGGTAATTTTTTTGGCTGTATAAATTCTAAAGCTTTTAGAATTTTTAATAATAGAACCTTAGTTACTGAAGAAACTATTCATGTTATATTTGATAAAGCTAAGTCAACCTCGAGAAAAGAATCTCTTCATTAGAGGTGGTAATTGGACAGGTTCGGATGGGTTTGGGTCAGATAATTTTGGGTTTAAGTCCTTTTTGGTTCAGGCTTGTTCAGGTTTAGGCATAGTCGGGTTTGAGTCTATTCAGGTTTTGACCTTTTTGGGTTCGGGTCAAGTTAGAGTAGTTTTTACGTCATTTTTTATTTTATATTAAATGTAATCACTTTTATATAATTTTGAATTCTAAGCCCAGGTCTGAATTTGGCCCAGTCTGGCTGAAAACAATCTTAGTTTGGTTCTTGAAAAAATTTTAAATTCTAAGCTCAGGGCTAAATTTGGCTAGCTTGCCTATTTAAGCACAAATCACAATTTATTATATTAAAAAGTTATTTTTATTTTTATATTTATATATATTTTATAGCTAAATTTAAATAACAACATATTTTTTATTTAAAAAATATTGTTTCGGGTAGAGCTTGCCTAAAACATAAAATCTGAGACCTAAGCCTAATCGTGCTGGGCCTATTAGGCTAGGTGAGCTGTCCAGCCCACGGACAAGTCTAGTTGCTAGTCTAACATGTGATTTTTTTTATTTTTGATATGGTATTATTTATTATGGCTTTCATTTTTTTTATTTACCTTATTACTTTGTTATAATATTATCATACTCTAGTTATTATTACTTAAAATAATAATAATAATAATATTCAAAGAAGTATTTAAAATTTTATTACTAACATAAATAAACTCTCAATATTTAATGAGTTTAACTAATTAAATTAAAAATTATAACAAATGGATGACATACTTTATTGAGAATATTTTCAAAGCTCATGATATGATTTACTTTTTGATAAATAATTTTATCATATACAGACCTGCTCATGGGTCAAGCTACCCACCTAAACCAATTGGGCCTGGGCCCAGGTTCTCATATTTTTGTTTTAGCCTAGCCTAGCGTTGCTTGAAACAGTGATTTTAAATTAAAATAACATATCTTTTATTTTAATTTAATTATAAAATATATAAATATTAATAAATAAATATTTTAATGTGATAAACAATAATTCTGACTTAAATGGGCAAGTCTGGGCATGTTAAATAAAGTTATGGGCTTGGGATTTTAAAAAAATTCGGGTTGCGGCCCAGCCTAACCCATGAACAAGTTTAACATATATAAAATATAAATTAAGTTTTAAATATTTAATTAAATTATTAAAAGAATATCAAAATAAAATTGATAAATTAAATTTTTTGCTTTATAAAAAATTATTTAATTATGATTTCATCATATTTATTTTTAGTATTAAATTCAGGTTCGAGTTTAGGTTAAGTCAGGTTTAGGTTCTTTGGAGTTCAAGTTCCTTATGGTTTTTTCGGGTTTGGGTCATTTTGGGTTCGGTCCATTGACTTTTTAGTCAGATCAGGTTCAGTTCGAGTTTAAGCTTGGGTTTTTTCGATCGAATTTTCAGGTTCGGGTTCATTTTGCCACCTCTACTCTTGATAAAGATGATGTAGAAATATACCAAAAAAATCAAGTCGAAGCATCACAAAAAGAGCATGAACAAGATGTTCAAGAACAAAAGCCATAAAAAAAAGATGAATTTCATGAGTCAACTCAAGTTGAAAGAGAAAGAAATCACCTAGAGAGTGGACCTATATCAAGGAAGGTGAAATTTTTAGTGATCCAAAACAAGGGGTAAAAACTAGATCCTTTCTTAGAAATGCATGCAATCTTGTAGCTTTTTTTCTCAAATTAAACCCAAAAATATTAATGAGGCCTTAGGAGATTATCATTGGATTATGGCCATGCAAGAAGAGTGAATCAATTTGTGAGAAGTAAAGTTCAGAATTTGGTAAAGAAACCTAGTAATTATCCTATCACAGGTACAAAGTGGGTGTTTAGAAATAAACTTGATGAGTGTAGAACCATTGTTAAAAACAAGGCTAGATTAGTAGCTAAGGAGTATAGTCAAGAAGAAGGAATTAATTATGATGAAACTTATGCTCACATAGCTAGATTAAAGCCATTAGAATATTTTTAGCTTTTGCATGCTTTAATGATTTCAAGTTATTTCAAATGAATGTTAGAAGTGCATTTCAGATGGTTTTATTAATAAGGAAGTTTATATTGAGTAACCTTTCAATTTTTGAAATCTTCATTATCTTAGTCATATCTTTAAACTTTTGAAAACTTTATATAGTTTGAAACAAGCTTCTAAGGTAGGTATGAAAAGCTTTCAAAATTTTTTATTTAAAAAGGCTTTGACAGGGGCAAAGTTAGCACAACTTTTTTCTTAAAGTTAAAGGCAAGGATATGCTAGTAGTTCAAGTTTATGTTGATGAGTCTCTTTGTCAACAATTTTCTAAACATATGCAAGGTGAATTTAAGATGAACATGATAGGACAATTAATATTTGTTTTGGGATTACAAGTCAAGCAATCTAAAGATGACATCTTCATTAATCAAGCAAAATATACAAATGAGTTTACTCAAGAGATTCAAAATGGATGAAACAAAGCTTTTCACCACACCTATGAGTACTTCAATAAAGCTTGAAAAGGATGAAAAAGGTAAATATGTTGACTCTAAACTTTATAGGTTTATGATTGGTTTATTGCTTTATCTTATTACAGGTAGAACCAATATAAGGTTTAGTGTATGTCTATGTGCTAGATATCAATCTTCATATAAGGAGTCACCTTTAGTTGCCATAAAAAAGAATATTTCATTATCTTAAAGGCACTTCTAATTTAGGCTTATGGTACCAAAAAGTGTGACCATATGCTTTGCATGCTTATTTTGATGCAAATTTTGGTGTTTGTAAAGTTGACAGGAAAAGCACTTTCAATACCTATCAATTTCTTAGAAATGTGCTCATATCATGGCTTTCCAAGAAACAAAATAATATTGCTTTGTCCATAATCAAAATAGAATACATATTTGCAAGAAGTTATTATGCCCAAATCTTATGGATAAAACAACAAATAAAGGATTTTAAAATTACCATGGATCATATTCCTATTGAATATGATAATACTAGTGCCATTAATCTAACTAGAAATCCTATTTGACATTTTAGAGCTAAGCACATTAAAATTAGACACCACTTGATTAGAGATCATGTTCAAAAAGGTGATATTGTGCTTGAGTTTGTTGATAACTTGCATCAATTAGTGGATATTTTTACAAAACCTCTTGATAAAGAAAGATTTTGCATCATTAGTAGTGAACTTGAATTAATGAATGCTCTTTGATCATGTTTTACATTTTATGATGTAAACAAGTTTGCTAAGTATTGACATATCATATAAACTAGCTCGAATGATGCCTAAATTGTGGAAACCTTGTTTGCTCTGTCAACCTTGTTTTATGGACCTATTTGATCATGCATGAACCTAATAAAAATTCCTTGATGTCAATTTGGTTACATGATAATTTGACTTGAATTGTAATCTTATCTTGTGATGAATGAGTTTATTGATTGATGAGTGAGTTTTTAAATCATTGAATTTAGTTTTCTTGGACATATGTTTTGATGGATGATGCATGAAAATGTCCTGCTTAGTTTAACATTGCAGGCTTTGGTTCAATCCTCTGTTTTTAATTTGCAAATGAGTTTTTGATTCAACTTTTCCGTAAAAACACTAGTTTATTGATTTTTCATCCTCATGACTTATTCCATGCATAATGTTTTAATTTTATATTGTTTAGTATGAAAATTCACAAGTATTTAAGCTCTTTGATCACTTTTCAAAAGCCATGTACCGATGTAATATTCATTGCATCGATACAATCTTCAAAAATTGGAAAGACATGGTTTTTGTTCATTTTATCGATACAATGTTGCTCATATCAGGCCCTTTTTCATACACATCATTGTTTTTCATCAAAGCCTCTTACCTCGACACCTTAACTAATTTTTCATAAAAATTTCACTTTCTTTACTTTCTTACCCTTTTTCATCTCAATCTTCAAAATCATCTTTTTTTTATCTAATTTATTCCAAATCCCATTAAACTCATCCAGTTCGATTTTTTTCCAATCCCTAACTTCATTTTCTTAAAACTCGATTCTTTTTGTTAAATCCTCGATGTTTACTTTGATTTTCCCTTCTTCAATCTAACCCATTTGCCTTTATTATGTTTTGGCCTAAACCACTCAAACTCATCTTTAAAACCCATTACCCATAAGGTGTTCGATCTTTTGCCCCAACCAACCTACCCACGGCGCCTTGCCTTGCCCACTACTGGCCCATAGCACATTTGTCGTAACGTGTCAGATACAAATTTGACATGTTGAACTTAAACAAATAAATTTTATTTTTCTCATATTGGGATGAGACTGAATTGTTGGATGAATCATTTATCCAACTTAACCTTAAATTTTAATTACAAAATGACCAAATATCTCAAAGTCATCACCAACTAGTTTTACCTACCGAAACTCACATTTTAGGGGTTATGAGACCTTTGAAAACAAGCTCCAAAATCTACATTTATACTAAAGTTCATGTGAAAAGGTTCGAGAGTCTATTACAATCATGAGTAAGGATCGATCCCTCTTATGACACCCGAAAACCAATGTTTTTTAATTACGTGTTAACTGAAATTTCAATTATAATTGGTTTTAATTAAATTTTTTGGTATTTAATCCCTATTTTTTAAAATTATTTATAATTAATATTATCATTCTTATCTTAAGTAAATCAGATTTTTATATTTTTTGAAAATCAAAATCAGATTTTTATATTTTTTGAAAATCAAAATATTTTTTTCACCTTTTCAAAAAACCTAGAGGATACAAAAGTTTTATATTTTTTGGAAAAATTGAAAATTCTGATTGACTTATTTAAAGAAGGTATTTCTTTGTATAAAATAATTAACGAAATGGCTTCTATATGCTGGAAGCACACCTACAGACTATTTTAACTCAAAGATATTCAAAATTTTGAAAAAATATTATATTATAATTAACATATAAACATGTTAAATTAAAACCATAACATCATGAAAAATAACTCCAAAGCACATACATGAAATTGCGAAATAATCCTTTGATTATGGAAAAATAATCTAAATAGACCTAGCATGCATGGACATTATGGAATGGTCTCTAAATCATAGAAATATGATTTAAATGCATGAAATTTGCATAAAAGTCTCTAGTTCATGGAAGATGACTTAAATGACATCAAAATTCATAAAATTGCACCAAAGTCCTTAAGTCATGGAAAATGACCTAAATGACATTAAAATGCACAAAGTGATATAAAAATCCCTGAGTCATGGAAAATGACTAAATGACATCAAAGTTCATGAGATTGTGCCAAAGTTCCTAGATCATTGAAATTAAACTAAATGACATTAAAATGCATGAAATGTCATAAAAGTCCCTAAGTCATAGAAAATGACTAAATGACATCAAAGTTTATGAAATTACAACAAAGTCCCTAGATCATGAAAAATTACCTAGATGCCATTAAAATGCATGAAATGGCATAAAAGTCCTTAAGTTGTAGAAAATGATTAAATGACATCATAGTTTATAAAATTGTCCAAAGTCCTTAAATCATAGGAAATGACCTAAATGGCATTAGAATGCATGAAATGATATAAAAGTCCCTAAGTTATAGAAAATGACTACGATGACATAAAAATGCGTGAAAATCCTTAAGTCATGGCAAATGTCAAAAATGACATGAAATGACCTAGAAAACCTAAGTCATAGGAAATAACATAGAAATACATGGAAGTTGCAAAATTGCTCCTAATATGCATGGAATCATTGTGGAAAATTAAAAAATGGTTTTTCTAACACTCCTAAATACATATTTAAAGATCATTTTTTTGCTAAAAATCATACCAACATTGCATCATATATGATTTTACTTTCAAAATACCTCATTAACATGAACATACATGGATTCACAAATATACATGATAATGTTGTCATAATCATAATAAATTCATAGGGAATGCATGGACATGTAAATCATGACAATAATGCATGTAGATACCATAAAATGTATGTATTATACTCACCATGAACTATGGATAACATACAAGTAAACCCATAATAAAAGTAAGAAAAAATACAGGATAAAAAGTTACATGAAATTAAGAAAATCAACATAAAACATTTGGAAAAACAAATTTTCTTCATGGAAAGCTTGGTTTTATAGAACTTTTACCAAAAATACCAAAGAACAATGAAATAGTGTGATTTAAGGTCATAGCTTAAAATTTAGCCATAACTTGGTTTTTACACCTTGGCACAAATCATCACCTAATCATGGCTTAGGATCATCATGTGAAATGAAGATAAAAGATGAGAGAAAACAACCTTATACAAAAACTTGAAGCTATCACTTTTCTTTTTCTCAGCTCTCTTTTTTGCTTTCTAGTTTTTCTTAGCTGTAAAACTGATTGCCTCCTCCTAATGAACATCCCCAAGGTGTTTTTATGCTTTTTTTGTCAGATTATCTCATCCTTATGCAAGTTTATCTACATCTTGACAATTCACCTAAGCCTACTTACATACAATCTTCCTACGTGGCTAGGTGATTTGATTAAGAGCTTAAAACCTTCTAAATAGGGCATGATTTTAGCTAATTTTGGTGGACAATTTCAACTGCATGCCCTTAAAGAGAAATCCTCGCTTAAATGGCTATATCTTGGTTCTATGCAAGAAAAAGCTTTTAACTTTAACCTAAAATCACCTTATTAAATCTCAGATGAACTAGACTTAAAATGGTTAGGAAAAAACCAAACTAGATGTCATTTAGTTCCCATGCATGATTTGAGCATTAAACACATTTATCCTAACCTTATTTAAGCTTAAATGGCTTAATCCATATATATGGTTCTCATGCTTATGTTTTAACGTAAAAATATTTGTGGAGGATCTCTTGTATGGTTATGAACTACTCCAAGGCCATTAGAAAGGTGACATATAAGAAAACTTGAGTGAAAAAGCTTGTTCATTAGGAAAATTTTCATGCAGTATCAATATATTAGTCTTTGTATCAATACAAGTGCTTTCCAAAGCCAAAAAAATGACAAACTCAAGGTTGTATCTATACAAAACACATTATATCAATACAATGTGCATTGTATCGATACAACATGGCCTGTGTCAATAGATATGCATGTTTCAAGCCTAGAATGACCAAAACATGATGATTTATCAATACTTTAATGAAAATGTATCGATATATACAATGTGCTTTCCCATGCATGATTTGAGCATTAAACACGTTTATCCTAACCTTATTTAAGCTTGAATGGCTTAATCCATATATATGGTTCTCATGCTTATGTTTCAATGTAAAAATATTTGTGAAGGATCTCTTGTATGGTTATTAAGTGCTTCAAGGCCATTAAAAAGGTGAAATATAGGAAAACTTTAGTGAAAAAGCTTGCTCGTGGTGAAAATTTTCATACAGCATTGATATATTAGTCTTTGTATCGATACAAGTGTTTTCCAAAGCCAAAAAAACTGACAAACTCAAGATTGTATCGATACAAAACATATTATATCAATACAATGTGCATTGTATTGATACAGCATGGCTGTGTCA
This sequence comes from Adansonia grandidieri, assembly GCA_038382065.1. NCBI lineage: Eukaryota > Viridiplantae > Streptophyta > Magnoliopsida > Malvales > Malvaceae > Adansonia > Adansonia grandidieri. The sequence goes on from JBBYHK010468745.1 coordinate 17,965, forward strand.
ATACTTATGCATGTTTTAAGCCAAGAATGACCAAAACATGATGATTTATCGATACATTAATGAAAATGTATCAATACGTCTTTGGGAATTTCCTAAAATGTATTTTTTTATATTTTTTAATACAATCCATAGACATTTCAAACTTTCCCCCAAAAAATATTTTGCATAACACCGTATCGCCTAACAGTGACTGGTGACATGATACTTGACAATCATCTCTATTTTTTATTTTTATTATTTTATTTTATTACCTTTCAATTAAGTCCTTGGATGTTAGAATATAGTCAGGGAAGAGAGATAGATGTATTTCATTTGATGTCTCGGATAGCACTCTCTTTGCTTGAAGAGGCCTAAATAGAATTAAATTTCTACAACAGTGCCTTGCCCCACACTACCTTACATACCTAGGCTTCTTTTGTAATACCTCTTTGAACCCATTCAAAATATGTTTACTTCCATGCAAACCACTCTAAATAACTCATTAGCATGCACTTCCATTTATCCATCCTATCTTTAGATCTCGATCCTCCATCAATGTGTTCGATAAAAGTCTCTTAGACCTTTTTCACTTTTTTTTCCTTATGATGCCTCCTTGAACCAAACATAGTTCCGAACGCGACTATTCTGTCACTTGTGCTACCATTTCCTCTACTCACCTAACCCAAAAGCAACCCTCACCCTAAACCCAATCCTTTTTTGATTTATGCTTTCGTGATGCTCAAGCTCATGAGCATTTTAACACCATTTATGCTTGGGAGTCTATCCAACAATGTCAAGTCATCGATTTCACTTTTCTTCGATCAATTTATTTCCTATACCTCTAAACCTTTAACAATTTTGGATGGCCTAAATTTGTTTCCCTAAATTATTTGATTAAGAAGAACCTAATTCGTGCATTCTTTAGTAACGCACACTTTGTTTATGATCCTAGTAGTGATTGTGCCATCGTTTTTCGATCCTATCTCTTAGGTTGCAACCTAGTTGTTAATCGAGTGTCCATTATTGTTATATTCAATATTAAGGACAAAGACGTAACCAAGAAAGCTAAATCAGTTGCTGATAACAAAATGATCCTCCTGCCTCCTCATGATCAGTTCTTACATCTTATTATTTCTTATGTCCTTTGCCCTTACGACACAAAACATAACACGCTTAGCACTATCGATTATTGGTGGCTCCATATGATTAAAACTGATTGATGTTCAAACCTTATTTATTTTATCTTTATTGATATTGTCAATGATGTTAAAGGTTTTCGCATAATCATTTATGGCATGTTTTTTAGCTGCTCAAGGCTTTGACTTCTTTTCCTATCCTGGTATTTCGATCATGAAACATTGCTATCTTGGATGCAAATCTTTGGGCAAGATTGGCAATGATGTTAAGGGTGGCGATTAGGTTTCTAAGCCATAAGAACAACTTCCACTATTGCCCATGCAATTGGATAATCTCGAGGCTAATGATAATCCTACACATAACAATGATCCCAAGCATCCTAATGTCCTCTGTAGCGATGAAATTGAGCCTGATACATCTATTCCACCACTGACCACCTACACCTCATCATCCCTGCCCATAGACTTGTGCACCATGTATGATTCTATCGTAAGAATAGCGTCTTGATTCTTGGGATCAACACTTCGCCTACATTGACACTTGACTTATCATTATCAAGCATCGTCAATGAGAATTGATCGAGTAGTTTCATGCCCTATAAAAAGTTTCTCATCATGTTGCTCCGCATCTTCGTCCACCTACCAATGATCCTTCGATCGATGATGCTTAATCATACTAGGCTACTTTAAGGATCACTCGTAGACCTTTAGGATTTTTTTGTTTTCACGTTTTTCAAAACTCGTGCATCTTGTTAGACATATTTTATGCATTTTCTTATTAATGAAATTATCTATTCATATAAAATTGCCACTGATTTATGCTTATGTTCTCTTGTTACCTTTAAATTGCCATTTTTTTTTTATAAATATGCAATAAATTTGCTTATGGATATAAAATTCTTGATATTAAATACTTTGATATGTTGGTGTTATGGATATTGGATACATTGATATGTATCATGAACATGATGAATATTAAATGTTAATACGTTTATGAAAATTATGCACATGATATGGATATTATTGTGATGATAACATGTTGATAAAGCTTATATTGAATACATATATTTACTAACATGTTATAGCTTGATATGTTATTTATGACAGTTATGGACAAAATTGGAGACCTAAAACTGTTGTAGCTTCAAAACTTTCAAAAAGGCCTTTATTTTCTCAAACTCAAATTTATGAAAATAATGCTTTTATTAAAGAGGACTTTTCATTGAAAATCATTTTTAGGGAGTTTTTAACAAGCAAATTTATTTTAAGTTTTGTCATATCAAAAAAGGGAGATTATTAGCCTTATTAGCTTTGAATTGATTCCGGTTTTGGTATAACAATAACTTAAGCTTAATAGCTTGTATTTAAATGTTATCACTCTTAGTATTTTTTTATTGAATTAATTTTAAAATATTTTTAAACATATTAAAATTTTTCAAACTCCTTTGATACTCAAAAATATGTTCTTATTGCATATATTAACTTGAAATAATGTTGAAATAAGTGTTAGAAGCATCAAAGCCAAGAAAAACACTTTAAAAAATGATTTTTATATAAATATGTCAATACCCTTAGTGGTTATATCAATACAATGCTTGGCAATCGCTCAAGAACTTTGGAACCTTTGATTGTATTGATATAAGCTTCTTTTGTATTGATACAC
>JBBYHK010468775.1:0-43453 GCA_038382065.1 Adansonia grandidieri
ATGCTGAAAAATAGAAAATGAAAGTGATAAAGTGAGAGGTTATACCAATAAAACTTCACTTCTTGGCCAAATGATTTAAGCAGTAGAGATGGCTTGAATTTTTGTCTTTTCTTTGTTGTTAATAAGCAAGAAAAAGAGAAAAATGTTCTGGTATGGATAAGGATGATTTTTGGAGTGTGTAGTGGATGAAAGTAAGTGTTTTGGGGCTATTTTTGGGTGGTAGGTGAATAGCTACAGGATTTGGTTTTCTTGGTGTATGAATGTGTTTTTGGAAGTGTAAATGAGCTGGAATCTAACCTTTGTTGCTGAGATAGAAGTGGTCCATTTATACCAGCCTTTTGGACCAAATTGGAGGTGCTTTTGGCCATTTCTCAAGGGGGACAAGGTGATGTCAGCATGGTGGCTATAGGGTGGCTATAGGAAGTAGCTTGTTGCAAATGTGATGGGCATAGGGTGGCTGGTTTAAATGCTGAAATGATCTTCCAGCAACTAGGGTGGCTAATGGTGACATTGTCTAACAACTAGGGAGGAGTAGGGTAATTAGATGACATTGACCCTTTTGATTCAATTTAGACTTAAAAAAATGTTTTGATTAATTTTAAAGTCTAAATTCGTAATATGATATGTGTTTTAATCTTTCTTGATGCAAAGAAACGAGTTAAAATCGAGTTTTGGATCAATGGTGGACGCGCCAAAATTGCCCAAACTATGAAAATGGCCGATACATTGCATAATGTATCAATACATTTGGTCCAAAAACCTTGATAGTATCGATACAATAAACATTGTATTGATACAATGATCATTGTTTCGATACTATAAACCATTGTATCGATACTATGAGCCACTGTATCGATACATGTTGATATGTATCGATACATTCCTTTACAGAATGCATGTTTTGGTCTTGGCATGGTCTACTATCGATACATAAGGTCTTGTATCGATGTAGAGGCTTATGTATCGATACATCTACATGTTGTATCGATACAAATAGGGACATTTCAAATTTTTGGCACGTTGGAGCATGGTACCAATACATGAGAACCATGTATCGATACATTCAAGTAAAATTATGAATTTTCTCATATCTTTTGTCCTCGGATACCTTGGACTATGTCATTTGATGCCACATCTCTATATTTACCTTTGATATGATCCCTAGGCCTTCTTGACATTCTCAAAATACTTTTTTGCCAAGTGACATGATCATCGCCACCTCTTAGTCCATGCTCCAGATTGCTAAAAATTAGCCTGGACAGAATAAGGTGTCTACACTAGGTAGGTATGATTTTTACTAGATCTATGTTTTAAATTGTAGCTTAATCACATGTATATCTCATCTCAAGATCCGAAGGAAATTTGAATGTTTTTTTGTTTAATTTCATTTTTATGTTTAATTCTTATTAAATTTTTATGCCTATATCGAAAGCATGAGCCTAGGATTTCCCTTCCAGAGGTGACCTTGGTTTAGCCCTTTTCGATTGAAAAAAATGAATATAACATTCATTAAAACCCTATTCAACGTATACTATAACAAATTAGTAGAAAATGCCACCAAAAAATTTATTGATCTTGTTCTACCTAGCAAAATGATTGATGAGGCAATCAAAAGTGGCAGAATGTCAGTGAGCAAGTCTTGAATCAACTAAGAAACTGGCCACCAACAAAAAAAAGGGAAGGCAAAATCATAAGCTATGACAACCCCTTTCCATCGAGTCATTATCAAGTGTCCAGTCTATGCTACCTGGCCATACCCTACTCTACTCTAGTCATGGTCCTCCTCAATAGATTTATGTCATGACCTATAGCCCATCCTTTACTATCCCACCAAATCTTCCATGAAACAATCCACCTCTCGCTAACTGAAATGGCAATGCCCCTACCAACTATCCTTTAAACAACCAGGAAACAAATTCTAGGTGGTAGTAGCTTGATCCCATTCCAATGACCTATAAAGAGCTTTACCAAACTCCGCTCTCAAGACATTTGGTCGCTTCTTTTTATGTCCTAAAAAAAGCTTCCATGTGATGTTAACATTCACTGTGATTTCCATGTCATGACAGTGAGGCATGACATTGAGAATTGCATATCCTTTAAGTGAAGGGTATAAAGCCTCATCGATTCAAAAGTATTACAATTTGGGATAAATCAAGGGCCAAATGTTGCTATGAATCCTTTACTTAATCATGCCAAGCCAATGGTGAACATGGTTGATGTTGAGGATGATTGGGAGAACAAGAAAAGCAAAATAGAAGTCAGGATGTCGATAAGCCTAGTTTGGTGAATATTAATTCAAGCGAAAATGCTTAACGTACCTGAAAGGGCACAAGAAGAATTGGATGATTTTTATGATTTCCATACCATTCGTAGTCATACCTCCAAACATGTAAGAGTTTCACGCAATGGTTCAATAGATGATAAACAAAAGTAGAATTGAGTTCTATGACAAGAAGCAAGCATCCCCTACAAACTCAGTGAATATGTTCAGGGAAAGAATGACATAACCTCTATACAAGATAAACCAATCTTTTATCATTTATATGGACAATCCACCTCTAGGGCAAACTCCTTGGCACTTTTTGCCTAAAATGATTGTAGATGTCCTTATTAGTGTATGCCCTATATACAACTGGATTGGATAAGGCATATATAAGTTAATAATGCAAACTAATCACTTTTGTTAGTGATTCGAGGTTTTCCTTCATGTTAGTGGCATGATTAATAGTCATGCAAATACTAATTGGACAAAGCCTATTAAACATAATGGCCTTGCAAAGTTAGTAATGAGTTACGACAATGAGATCCTTGGCATCAAAGCCATGTTTCTAAAAATCATTCCTAATCATTGTATTGCTAAGATAAGGCATTGAAAATGCACAAAAACTAGCATATGCTACGCCTTTATGCATTTGATGCATGAAACTCTTTAATCTCATAGAAATTGAAGGATAAAGATACTTGGGGATAGATATAGGTGTTTGCTTTATGGAAACAAGTTCACTAAACATGGCCTATATGAGAACTCTATTTGGTATAAGCACTCAAGTGTCTACGGAATATGCCCTCATGTGCTAGTCGTGAATATTATTAGTCCTCAGACTTGTGATAACAGGTCATCTCATATGAAGATTGTCATACTTAGATTTATCTAAAATGGGTCCATAATGGATGGATGCTTAAGGTAGGGTATGTTAGGTATGGCATGAATCATATGGTGGATGAATAAATGATCGAGAGAGGATTTATCACTTCAAGTGACATTAGGGACATTATTGTATGTTTTTGGCTTTTGGTTAACTTGATAAAGTCGTTGGTAAATGCATGATGGATTTAGGAGAAAATATTTCTTTGAATTCATGAAGTTAACCAAAAGCGGCAAGAACTAATATGAATTGATACATGTGTAGACATTGCACCACGTTCATGGTTTTTCCAGGATATCTGGTGAAAAGACCAAAGTACACTGAGAAGCTAGTTACTAAAAGGTTTCTTAAGAGGTCATATTGACTTTTTCAGCATATTAGGTGGCAATGATGCCTTGATAGAAGCCAATCATGTTCTATAAATATAAATACAATAATTGGGTCATTATAGTTCTTATCGTTATGATAAAAGCCTATTAGGTCACACACTATAAGATAACCTATTGGACTAAAATTGAAATTTAATTATGTATGACTTAATTAAATAAAAAGTATAATAAGAAGTACCTAATTGAATAAGTTCAACTAAGAATAATTTAAAACATAAATTAGACTAATGAAATTCTAATTAGAGATGTCTTAAAATGGCAATAAATGTAGACACCCCATTTTCTCTGGGTAATATATAAGGCATTAGAAGTCATCATCTGATACACCATTGGACCCATTTGAAGGAGCATGGATCAGTCTTCCATCATTCTCGGCTAAGATAAGGTGTTCGAAGAGTCAAAGGTATGAAAATTCATATTTTTACACAAGTTTATCAATACACAACCCTAATAATACAGGACCCACGTGTCATTAAAATTTTCAAAATTTTTACTATTTGTATTGATAGAAGAGTAATGTATAGTTATGTTGTTATGTCAATACATGAGCCATGATATCAATATATTCATAGCTAAAATTATTATTTTTGGCCTAAATATATTGATACACAATAAAAAAGCATCAATGCATCATATTTACATTGTACCAAATTTAATGTATCAATACATTATGGGTTTTTTGCCTAGATGTATCAATACGAAATACCTTGTTTCGGTACACAAGGTTGTTTTAACCTAATTCAAGACATTTTTCACCCTTCAGACCATTGCATTAACTCAATTTTGGCCATAATTTTGACATAAAAAATCATCCATATTAGAATAACACCATCCATATCACATGGAATTTATTTTTGGGCCTTAAGCATTAGATTGACATATTTTGATGTTGTCCATTAAGCTTGGCATAAGGGCATTTCATGCTGAAATCTAATTTAATGAAGGGCAAAGGTGAGATATACTTATTTGATCAGCTTATACATGACTTTCTTTGGTTGTAAGGATTAAGATTAGCTAATCAAATGTTGAAAGCTTGCACCTTGGTACAATGACTCACCATGTTGTACATCACAAATATCCTAAATGCCCCTTTGCTAGGTTATTTTTGTTGGCTAAAAATGTGTAATCTTATTTTCATGCTCAGCAAAGAGGAGATACAGCATATATAACCTCTAAAACCCTTCACTTTTAGATGAAATACAATTCCCATAACTCCTCCTTTAGCCCTCTTAAAAACCTTTTAAAACCTCTCATTTCCTTTAATTCTACCTTCAAAACTCCCCTCCATTGATACCATAGTCAAAATGCTCCTACTTTTCATTCCTTTCTTGCCAATCCATAGCAAAGAAAAGGAAGAAAGTGAGCTTAGATTTGCTTGTTTTTCTATCCAAAACAAAGGCTAAGAGTTAAAACTTCTTGGTAAAACTTCCATCTCTTCTCCATTTTGTTTTTTGTTTTCATCATCTCCATCATTTAATAAGCCATCCATATTACCCTAACCTTGTTGGGACTCCCATGCATTATTATGGCCTTGATTATGGTGATTCTCTTGATGCCTTAATGTTGTTTATGTTAGTGTAAGCCTTGCAAGCCAATCATTGTGGTTTGTAAGACATTATCATTTAGTGATTTATCAAACACTATATTTATTTAATATCATAAAGGTATTTCTTTATCCATAAGATTTAATTGTATAATTATTATAAATATCTTATATAGATAAAGCCCACAAAACACATATAGCTTTATAAAGGAATTATAAAGAGTTACAATTATGAAATCCCTATACATCAAAGTTATATTGCTAAAAACATTCATGGTCATTGTATTGTCAAGATAGGTCATTGCCAATGCATAAAGATTGGCATATATAAACCTTTATGTATAAGATGATGCAACTGATCCCATAAGTTGAAGTATAAAGATACTTGAGGACATCATAGGGTGCTTGTTATGGCAAAAGGTTCACTAAACATGACCCATTATGAGATTTTCATTTGGTATTTCACTCAGATATCTACAAAAACACTCTTATATGTTAGTAATGTAAGTGATCCTTAGACTCGTGAAACCAGATCATGTCATAGAAGGAGTATCATGCTTTGATTTCATAATGAACGAGTCCATAATAGATAGATGCCTATGGTAGGATGGTTTTAGGTATGGCATGAATTATATGGTAGGTGAATGAATGGTCCAGAGAGAATTCATCACTTAAGTGATACAAGGGGACATATCTAACATGTACTTAGCCCATGTTAACTTAAAGTCCTTGGCTAAGGTAATATTGATTATATAGTTAACACATAAGTGTTGCATACTAATATGGAATCACCTAGGAGTAGGCATTAACCCATGCTCGTGCTAATTCTGAGATTTATGATGAAAGAATGTTTATTACATTGAGATACTAAACATTAAAGGGCTTGTCAAAACCACCTTAACACTCTCTACATATTAGGTAGCCATGATGCATTACTAGATTCTAATCTTGGTTTATAAATATAAAATTTTCTTAATTGGGCTATTTTATATTTATTGCCAATATGATGGTGGCCTAATAGGTCACACACATAAGGGTGATTAGTAGAAATTAAATCAAGACTAGGCCAATATGTCTAATACAAGTAATGGTTACTTAGACCCAATTTAAAAGAGTTCACATGGGCCAAAGGCAAAATTGTATTTTTTTAAGAATTAAAATTTTTAGCCTAGATATATTGCCTTATAATTGTCATCCTACCTAGTAGGGAGAGGACTTAGAACATCAGCCAAAAAACCCTTTAAAATTAGATTTTGTGTTTTCTCTCAAATCCCTAATGAAGGATTATGTAATCCAGGTTTTTCTTGGAGAAAAATCAATTTCTTCTTCTTTGTTTCTTGATCATGATATTCTAAGTGTAAGGGAAGGTTTATTAAATCCTAAGCTACTGGCACAGCTCCCAGCAACAAAGTTATTTCCCTGTTGAAGGTTTTTCAAGCCACCTTTATAGATAATCGTTAGAGGCTGGATGTTGGGACAGCATTGGTTTATGACAACCGAGCTTGATGTTGTTGATGATTAGGTCATTGAATTGCTAAAAGATGTCCCATGATTGAGCTATGTTTGAATCTTGAATAGATTTTTAGGTTTCTTAAGCTTAAAGATTAGTTAAGATCATGCAAGATGAACCTATTTAACAAGTCTCAGATTATCTTTATTGTTATGTTTCCATTGCCATGTTTATATGTTATTTATAGAATTTTTGTAATCTGATTGCTTGCTACCCTTAGACTTCCTACAAGTGGTATCATGAACCTCCTTGCATTGATTTGATTAATCTTCTGTTTTAGTTGTTTCTAATTAAAATTTTTTCTTTGCTTTGATGCTATCTTGATCTGTTCTTGAATTTGAAAATTAAAGATCAGGATATCACATAAATCCCCTTAAATGTAACTAGAGGTTTCTTTATTGCAAATGTAAGTAGATTACATAAGTGTAAAATTAAGGTTAGTTAGGAAAGATTTTGTAACTCAAAGATGGAGATCAAAGTGACAGTGCCGTAAAGCTCAAGAGGTTAGAAGAAGCTTTTGAATACTTTGTATGTAATCACTTAGGAATTGATCAGGCAATTTCCTATGACAAATCAAGTAAATTGCACTAAATAGTAGCCCATGATCAGTCAAATAATACAAATGATACTATATTTGTCTTATGTGATATTAGAAATGCTATGCGTTTAAATATGATAAGACCTTAATTGAAGGACAAAATAAAAAACAAAATCCCATGTACAATATTGAATCACATGCTTCACGTGATAAAGATGCCTTAATTATTCATAACAATATACCTAAGTTCCGGTTAAAGGTGATCTGTTAAGTTACTCAAGGTCCCTTCTGCCCAAGTGGTATGAGTTATAAGTAATGAGTCTTACTCAATTAATGTTGTATGGTTTAGATGTGTCACAGATGACCATATAATGTTAGAGGCAATGGTTAGGCAAAATGTATATGATGCATTTAAGCAAAGAGTTGTCACCTAACTGATTTGGGAGTTGCTTAAAGATGCAATTCATAAGCTATGTTATCTACCCAACTAGGCTTGTTGTAATTTTTGAGTGCTCAAGGTTACAACATGTTGAAAAGGATCTTAGCCCACTAGAAAAGCCTCGTAGAAATTTTTTAATAATATTAAAGGCTGTTATCTCAAAATATTAGTGTGAAGACCAATAAATATTTAATATCTTTTCATTATTGGTCTAACACATGAATAATTAATGTATGCTTATTTTATACTAGGTTGTTGATAATGGTATTTATATTAACTACATTGCAAGACAGACTTGATGCATAAGCCCAAAGTGTTTGGGCTGGTGAGTGAAACTGAGAAGGTTCTCAACAAAAGGAAGATAGCTAACCTTTATATGATTGATATTAATATTCATGATGCGGATCTCACTTATGTAATGACATAAGCCTATCAGAGAATAGTAAAAAATTAGGCTCTAATGGGATGATTCTTGAAATAGGCAATGGATTAAAAATTAAGGCACTGCCATTGGACCTATACCTTATCATTGCCTACAAGCATGACCATAGAACTAAAAAAATGTCTTTGTGTTCCAAGATTGTCTAGAAGCATAATTTCAATTTCATACCTCCCTAAGAATGATAATTGTGAATTTGAGATAAAAAGAAATAGTTGCACAATTATCCTAAATGACATGTTTCATGATGTGCCCATTTTTCTTGTGTGACATGCTACGACTTAAAAACAAAAAGGTGGAGTTTGCCTATGGATCATCCATTTGATTAGGATTTAAATTAAGTGTGATAAAGTAAAAGTCAAGAGGAGAACCATCAGATATTGCTCATCTAATTGGTCTTAGATGGCTAGTTTGAAATCATCATGACTTAGAGTCACCATCAATCATTTTAGGATAGATATGACCGAATACCCATAAAAACTGATGATTTTGAGTTATGAAACTCAAAACATTGATTTGACGATTTGTGTGTACCAGAGTTCATTTTAAAAGAGTCTAAGAGTCGATTATGAATGGGAAGGATTAATACCGTTACGACAGCAAAAATTGTTGCCATCTAACCATAAACTATCAAAATCTCAATTTTCCTGGATTTTGCATGCAATTATTATTTATATGTAATCCCTTTCTTATGAAAGGAAATTTTTTAATATTGAACCTGAGTTCTTATGATAACAATTTAATTAATATCTTTCTATGCAACCCAAGAAGGAGGAGAAACATAGAGGATTTGGTAAAATGATGTCCAAATTAATTTAGAAGAGGATATTCTACATCAAGCATTAGAAGGATACTAATGTAGAACATTGCCTCAAGTTTAATGAAATTCCAGTTTTTCTACACATTAATGCAAATCATCATCAAGAAGAAAAACGAGTTAGTAAGACAAAGAAATATAATAAAAATTGCATTAAAGATGAATGCATGGAATAAAAAAAGGGACAATTGGGATATATCTTGTAATTAACCTCAGTTATTAAGGAATTAGCAAATTGACAAATTTGAGCCATGTTTGGATTCAGTGGCCATTTTAAGGGTAAAAAGGTTGATAAAAGGTCTGGGGATGGCCAAGGAAGAGAAAACATAGATTTTTGATGTATTTTTGAAAAGCAGGGTTGGATTATCCCCTTGAAGAAAACAGAGTTGGAGTATCCCCTCAAAAAATATAGGATTGGAATATCTCTCCAAAAAAAAAGGTTTTGAATGATTTTTGAAAATAAAATTTTTATATTATTTTAAAGAAACAAGATTTTAAAATAAAAAGTTAAAATTTTTTAAATAGGAAAGAGAAATTAATTTTGGAAACATTTTTGAATTTTGATTTGAGCCTAAAATGACCTATGTCATGAATAATGACATCCTGGGGAAAGTCATTAAATATATTTTAAGCCATTCAAATGACTAGAAATGATGGTTTAGGAAAATCCAAGTAAAATTTCTCAATTCAGCAAAAACAGAGGACAACATTGCGCTACCTACTTTCCTGATTGGTTTAATGGCTTCTAGTAAAATATAAGGATTAACGTACCGTTAGAAAGGAAACTCAATAAGGATTAATGTAAAAATATTAAAAATCCAAAAAAAATCACTTTCAAGGTGGAATTAATTTTTGAAACTAATCCTGAGTTAGCATTAACAGTAAGTGCAAGGAAAAGGGAGTAGCAAATTTTCAAAAATCGCTTTGGACTTATTTGGAATCATTAGATCACAAACAATACCTTTTGAGAAAGTAAATTTCATAAATTTTTAGAAAAAAGTTTAAAAATTTTAGAAAAATCATTTGATTGGTTAGAATCACCAAACACAATGTGAATTGCTAATTCCAAGGTTCTAGATAGCTATAGTTAAAAAAATCATAATTTTTACATCCAGAATGACTAAGAAGTATCATTATAAAGGTAATTCAAAGCCCTTCCTAAGAAAAATGCTAGAAAATTCCAAAAACATAATTTTGAGCCCAAAAATAATTTTTTAAACAAAGATCACTACGCTACCATTATTAAAATAGGGGATTATTTGGGTTAAGGTTTTTATGGTCACATGCTAAAGCGCTGGACATATGAATGTCTAATCACTGAGGTCCAAGGCAGTGAAGTAATGGGCCAATCTAGTTCTCATAGAATAAGCCATTGAAAGCGTTTTTCATTTTGGATTAAAATAGATTTTACTTAGCCTTGTGAGGCCATGATTCCAAACATTTCTGTTTGATATATCCCAAAGATTGGAGAACTAGTATATTAAAAACCTTAAACCCGTGCTAATCCCCATTGATTGAGGTTAGTACAGATTTAACTTGGGATTTTCTTTGATAGCAGATTTAATGAGCATCATAAAGGCATTTCAACAAACATATGATGAACTAAACTAGGTGAAAATATCAAATAAGAACAATCACTCAAAATAGTAAACTATCCATGCACTTCATCAAAGAAATTATAGTAAAAATGCATCTAAGGCATGGCTAACATCAAAATATGCTAGGCTGAGTATTTACACATGAAATAAGTATGTTGAGATGAAAGAAAACATGGCAAGAATGCATGAGCAATGGTTCTTTTAATGTTAACAAGAAATATGACATTCTAGTTCATCAAAACACAAATGAACCACTAAGAAAGTGATCAAAATCCTAAAACTATGACAAAAAAAGCCATAATAATACATGAAAGCCTTAATAGGGTTATGGAAACATGGAGGTTCACTATGATGATAAGGATAAAGAAAAACAAAAATAATAATAAAAAAAAGATAAAAAATATACACCCAATGGAAGCTTGAACTCCAAGCTATATCCTTAAATAGCAATCTAGCAACTTTTAGCTTATTTTCTTCTTTTTCTTTGCTATGGATTAGCAAGAAAAAGAATGAAAAGAAAGTGCTTTTGGTTATGGTGACTATGGAGGATAGATTTTAAGCTAAGATTAGGGAAGAATGGAAAGAAGCTATGGGAATGGAATTTTTGGGAGAGCTTAGGGATTTTTTTAATGGTTAATGTAAAAAAAAGTTCCCTTTTTCAACTGAGTAAAAATTGGATTATACAGTGGATAGTTTTAGCTATTAAGATGACTAGCAAAGAGGGCATATAAGACTTTTGGCATGTACAATATGATGACACATTGTACCAAGATGAAATCTTCTAACATTTGATTGATTAACCTTGAATGTTTTAGGCAAAGAAATTCATACACTAGTTGATTAAATGAGTAATCTCAATAGTTTATCCTTATAAAACCATATTTCTCATGGAATACCCTTATGCTAAACTCAATAGGCCTTTTCCAAATGTGTTAATCCAATGTTTAGAGCCCAAAATTAAATCCACATGTTTTGTATGAAGTTATGTCTAATATTGGATGCTTTTTAGGGCTAATGTCGTGACTAAATTCAAATTTTGAAGTAATGGTATGAAAGAAGGAAAAACACCTTCAATTAAGCCAAAATTGCCTTGCATATTGATATATTAAGCTTTACATTGATATATTAAGCAAAGAAACCCATAATGTACCATTGAATTTGGTATCGATACAAAGCATAGTGTATCATTATCAGCAAGCTTGTATCGATATCTAGCTTGTTGTCTCGATACGTAGGTCTCTATATTGATACCTATTGGCCAAAAATCATGACTTTAACTTTGACACAACTCTGTATTGATACAAACACCCTTAGTATTGATATAAATAGCAAAATCTTAGAATTGAATGGTGTGGAGCCTTGTCTCGATACCTAAGGCCCTTGTATCAAGACATACATACCAAAATAGAGATTTTTCTTACCTTTAACTCTCTGAACTCTTTACCTTAGTCGAGAACGGTGGGAACTTGACTTGTGCTTCTTCAAATGACCATGATAGTCCCTTGGATAATGACTTCTAATACCTTGAATTTTAGCTTGACAAAATGGGATGCTTATAGTTACCACTCTTTGGCTTTTACTAATCATAGAGAATAGGGCAATGATAAAAAGGCACTATTTTATCCAAGATATAACATTACCTCGTGAGTACCAATAGGAAAATGGAGATATTGTTAGTATTACACTAAGATGGGTAAACTATTTTGGCAGCAATCCTAACTGATAAGAAAATTTTAATGTGTTTTGTAGGGTTTAAGCTCCTTACAAGTCTGTAGTTTTTTGGGTTTGATCCCCAAACAGGCACCAGCTAATGTAGGCTTTAACTCAATAAACATTTAACTTTTTATGTACTGAGATTGGTATGCATCCAGCTCTTTGTACACTAAGATTGGTAGGTGTCCAACTCTTTGTGGATTGAGATAGATTGGTGCCTAGCTCTTTATGGACTAAAAGAGAAAAAAAGGTGTTTAGCTTTTTGTGGACTAAATGAAAAAGGCATCTAGCTTTTTTTTGACTAAAAGGAAAAGAAACATCTAGCTCTTTATAGAGTAAAGGAAAAAAGAGATCCAATTTTTTGTGGACTAAAGGAAAAAGGCATCCAACTCTTTATGGACTAAAGGAAAAAAAGTTGTCCTAATTTTTGTAGATCGAGAGATATGAGTTTAAGTACTTTACTTAGAGCCTTTAAGGGCTTTTTGAAAACAAGAATTTGTATCTAAAGTTTTTACTACTTTAACTTCTGTAAGTAAGAGTTTGTACCTGAAAGAAGTTAATTGTTATATGAATAATGCATAAAGATGTAAATGCATGTTTAAGTGATGCAAAGGTAATGATTTTAAAAGCTTAATCTGGTAAATGGCTTTAAAGTTTTGAATCACCTTTCATTTTCATGTTTCATCGAGTCTCTTTTGTTTTAAGGTTTGCCAACTTTACTCTCAATGTTTAAAAGTTTTTTGGAATGGTTGAGGTCATTTATGAAGTTTGAGGTAACTTGTGAGGCATAGGATGGTTCTCTAGTCTGATCGACTCATATTAGTAGGTTAACATATGTGGCGAGCTAGTTTTGACATGCTTGGAAAAATGCATCTGATGGCCTAAACTAACTGATAGGAATGTGGTTTGAAGGTAGGGGTCAAGGATCATTGATTTGGCTCTACCTTTTGGCTAAGATTTATTGAAGAATCTTTGATGATGTTTTTCAACATGGAAAAAGTCTATAGGGTAAACCTAGTGGTGGTTCTAGAATCTGTTCCTAAGAATAATTTCATGCAAAGTTTTATCTTCTTTGAAGTAATACTAAGAAATCCCATTATCAATTGTACAATCTATCAAGCATTATTGATTATATGACAAGCATGGTGCAATATGGTTTGCAAGCATGAAGAAAGAGATTCAAAAATGAAATGGTTATATTTCATTTTTGGAAGAAAATGAATATAATTCAGTAAACATTCTAGAAGGTACAAAAAAAGTTAAAGATTAACTTTTCTAGTAATCGATCCTTCTTTATGCTAATGACATGAGTCTTTAGCTATGTACTTTCAAAGACTTCTTTAAAATAACCAACTTTTTTGGTGTCTTCGAGGAAGTTACCCCAAGTTAAGGTAGACACCATCTTTTCCTTTGGGATCGGGTAAGTGGATTTGGTAAATTTAAGATAAGATGAAGAGGTTGGGCCAAATTTTGGTATTTTGATAGAGGATGGTCTGCTACGTTAGTATTGGCCTTGATTAGGATCAAACAAGGATAAGGTTTGGTTGCTTAAGCTGTCCTTCCAAAGATAAGGTGCCTCTGTAGATTTCTATTCGATAGACCTTCTTAGGCATAAGACTTCTTGACAGACTCAGAGTTAATAGGGTTGGATAGGTCATAGCCATTGATCTTGGTTAAAATCAATGCTCTACCAAATTGCTTAACCATATAAGGACCTTTCCACTTTGAAGTATATTTTCTTCAAGTATTTTCATGAATTAAGAAGATCTTTTTAAGTAGTAATTTTTTTCTGAACCTGATAAGGAAAGGTTTTCTGTTATGAGCTTTTATCATACACTTCTGATACATCTGTCCTGACAGATAGCTTTCACTCACTTCTCGTCATTGTGGTTTAGTTACACATATTGGTTCTTGACCTATTCAGCTTCTTCAAGTTATGATTCTATCAAGACCTTGAGTCAAGCGATTTCAACTTCGATTGGCAAGATTGCCTCACCCCTAGACTAAGGAGAATGGGTAGCTCCAATGTAGCATAAATGGTAGCTTTTTGTGCCAATCTTTATAAGTTTTAGCCATTTTCTTGATGATGTTCTTAATATTTTTGTTGGCTACTTTGACCACCCTATTCATTTTTGGACGGTTTGGCCCTAAATTATGGTGCTTGATCTTGAACTGGGCATAAATTGTTTCCATTATTTTGTTGTTTAAATTGCATGCATTATTTGTAATAATCTATTTGGGGAGTCTATATCACCAAATAGTGTCTCACTTCACAAACTTAGGCACAAAAAATCTAATGATATTGGAGTATGAGGCTTTTTCTACCTATTTGGTGAAATAATCAATTGAAACCAAAATAAAGTTATGCCAATTCAAAGCTTTGAGAATGGTAGGTCCAATTATATCCATACCCATATAGAGAAAGGCCATGAAGCTTTCATAACATGCAGAGATAAAGGTGGGACATGGATTTTTTTGGCATAGATGTGGCACTTATGGCATTTCAAAGCATAGTCAATCTAGTTTTGTTTAGTGTTAACCAATAATATCTAGACCTTATGACTTGTTTTCCATTCTCTATCTGTTAGCATAAGTACCATAAATTACTTCATGGACCTCTTTAGAATTCTCTTAACTTTAGGAAGATCCAGACATTAAAATAATGTTTAAGCCTAGCTTTTCTTGTGTAAGACTTCAACATCCAAAACAAAACTTGCAAACATTATTTGGATGGTTCGCTTATCAGTTTTTGTAGCATGGTTTGCGTATTGTTGGACTCAAACTTAATAAAGAATGTCATGGTACCATGGTAGCTCATCCCTTTCGTGTTCTATGACATGGCAGTAAGTGAAAGCTTCATGAATACTCATTTGGATAGGTGTGACTTTTGACTCTCAGGTTACTTCAAAAATAGAGGCTAGGATTGCCAAAAGATCTGCCATTTGTTGTCTTTTTAAGGTAAATGTCAAAAGTTGATTTCATCAAATTGTTGTTTTAGTTCATTATTTAACATTTCATATTGGAACTGCTTAGCATCCCATGTTTCCTATTCTTTTCAGAGTTGATAAATTACCAAAATAAAGTCTTTATACAGTGGTAAAGTTTCGATACCCCTCTGAATGGCCGTGCAAAGCCTCAATACACATGTTTCGTATTCAGCTACATTATTAGTGCAGTTAAAGTTCAATCTAGTAGTAAAGGGATAATAATTTTCATTTAGTGAGATCAGAATAGCCTCAATTTCATGTCCTAATGCATTTAGGGTTCTATTAAAATACATTTTTCCAGTTTAGTTGCAATTGATACCATTTTTTCTTTGGATATACACATTAGCTCTTTATTTGGGAATTTAAAATCTAATGGTTTATAATCCTCTTTGGCTTGGCTTGCCAAGAACTCAGCTATCATACTACTTTTGATAGCTTCCTCTCACATAAATAATATCATATTAAGAGAGTAAGATTTACCACCAGGCCAACTTTCTTGAGAAAATAGAAGCCTCATGTAGGTATTTGATAGGGTCCAGTTTGGTAATCAGCCATGTGGTGTGATATAACATGTATTGCCTTAATCTCTAAGGCATCCAAGCCAAAGCATAACATAACTTCTCGATTACGGAATAGTTATTTCATACTTTATGAATTCTTACTTAAATAGTAAATAGCCTATTCTTTCTTTCCTAACTCATCATGTTGATCTAGTACACAGCCCATGGAGTTGTTGAAGACTGACAGATATAAGATTAGTGGTTGATCAAGTGCCAATAGTACAAGCACTAGTTGGCTCGACAAGTAACATTTAACTCTATCAAAAGCTTATTGGCACTCATCATTCCACTCACCAAGGTTCTATATTCAGAGTATGCAAAAGATTGAATCACTTTGGTTGGTTAACTAGGATATGAATCCAGCTATATATTTAGTCTATCAAGGAAACTTTTTACTTTTTTTTTAGGTATGAGGTTGTGGAAGGTTTTGGATAGCCTTTTCCTTGTTGGGATCAACCTTAATTTCTCGTTTACTCACAGTGAAGCCTAGTAGCTTGCCTAAGGTAACACTAAAGGTGCATTTAGTTGGGTTTATATTGAGTTGATATTTATACAATCATTTCGAAAGTTTGTAGAGATTAATGACATGCTTAATCTCTTTTAAGGATTTGGCAATCATATCATCTGCATAGACCTTTATTTCTTTATGTATGAGGTCATGGAATTATGTCACCATTGCACTTTGGTAAGTTACCCCAACATTCTTGAGTCCAAAAGGCATAACCTTGTAGTAGAGGGTACCTTACATGGCCATAAAAAGTGGTTTTCTCTAAGTTTTTAAGTGCCATTTTAATCTATTATAGTAGAAAAATCCATTCATAAAAGAGAATGGGTAGTGTTGTCTACTAGGTATCGATATGAGGCAAAGAGAAATTATTTTTAATGCTAGTTCGGTTTAAGTCCCTATAATCTACACATATTGTACTTTACCATCCTTTTAAGGAGTTGGGACAATATTGGCTACCCATTTAGGATACTTAGCTGCTTTAAGAAATCTTACATCAAATTGCATTTTTACTTATTTTTTAATCTTTTGAAGCACCTTTGGATTCATTCTCCTTAGTTTTTGTTGTACAAGTTTGCATCGAGTTTCAGGGGAAGTTTGTGAACCACCATATTGGTATTTAGCCTAGCCATTTCTTGGTAGGACTAGGTGAATACGTCCTATTATTCTTAGAGAAGGTTGATCAATTGGTCTAGGTTGATGAGTTTATAGAGGTTCCTATCTTGACCTATTTCTAATCTTTCTCTATCTTAAGGTTCATAATTTCAGTAGGCACTTCATAGGGCAAGATTTGATTCTTTTCTTGTTCAATTAATCTTAACAAATCGGGTAATATAGTGCTTTCCTCAAAATCCCTCTCAGATTTGATCCTACTTGTATAGATTGCTTGCTTGAAATTGATTTTTAAAGTCTCAGTATAAATATTCATTTCATTTTCATTTGGTTGCTTGAAAATATAAAGAAGAAAAATATAGGCAAAAAAACATACATAGAGAAGAAAAAAGTCTAAAGATTTGACCAAAAATGATGATGGACACATGAGATGGAATGCAAAATGCTTAGCCATTTTTATTAATAATGCTTGATTAAAGTACACCCATATAAAGGATTCTATGAAGCTCTTAAGCAGAAGCATATAGGTTTAGCTCATAGCATTACTTTGAATTAGATCTAAACAATATAGGTATCTCTGTTTTAGTTAAAATGCTTAGAATGAATCTTAGAGTGCATAGACTAGTCTCAGGGCCCGTTGTTGAAGTTCTTAGCTTATCAATTGTGTTGATAAAGAAGTCTTTGAATGCCTGGCTCAAAATAGCTATTATATTGCCAGAGCTAGTAGTTCCTCCCTAATTTGGATTGATGTGTCCTCTTGAATAAAAAATTTCTCATTGCAGTAGCAACACTATTGTTTCTTATTCTAGATCTTGACCTTTCAGATGGGCGATTCTCTTTTCCCATGCTTTTGTAAATTTGCTTCTATTATTGGTGGGCATTAGGCTTGAATCTTAGACCTCTCTTATTAGTTTGATAGGTAACTTTCAAATCTTTTTAGTTTCTTTGTAGATGCTTGCCTAGTCCCTTTCCAGCTTGAGTGCCTTTACCAATGGTTAACTAGAGACTCATATGGATTTTTTTTTTTTGAAAAAAGAGGCTCAAGTATAGGGAAACCTTTATTGACATAGGTGGCATTAACAAACTCAAATGATTGGAAAAAAAGATTCCAATACATTCTCATTAAGCTCAATATAAAAGGCATTCATGGGAGTAGTCGTGATAATATCTTCCTCATCGCCAATGCTGACAACATTGTTCCCTACAATGAATGTTAACTTCTGGTGTAATAAAGATGGTACACCCTTATGAAATAGATTCAAGGTCTCCTCAGCAAGCAATTACATGATGGAGCAATGTCCATCACATGAAAATCCACTTTATATGCGCATGGCCCTATCTAAAGTGGGATAGTGATGTTCCCAAAAACCTCACTGCATGTTCCATCAAATGCTCATACCACCGTGCGATTATGCTTGAAATGGGAAACATTAATAGGAAGTTTGTTCAAGCACATCAAAGGCATTACGTTTAAGGCCGACCCATTATCGATAAGAATTTTTAGCAATATGCTTCCCCTATTAGAAAAAACAAAAAAGTCTAGTAGTGAAATTTTAAAATTTTTAGGTCTGATCATTTTAAATTATGTAGTCATATACAATAAAACCTTCATAATCAAGTACCTGAGTTGCAAATCTAAAGATACCGTTCAAGAATTCTAAGATCCGTGTCAAAGTTTCAACTAACTAGCCTTGTCCACTTTCTCTAATTCTCAGAGTGTGTGGGCACTCTTTGTCTCAATCAACTTCGAATTTATATGGCTCGCTTCTCTTTTTGACCACCATGTGCCACTAGGTTTAGAATCAAGGGATGTCATGATTAAAACCTCTAGGTTTGGTGCCAAAGTCAAAAGAAAAGCCCTAGGCATAAGCTTCTTATTTATATTAGGTAACAAGGTAGCTTTAATTTTAATTTTTTAATTAAAACAATTATTTTAATATTTCCATAAAGCCCTGTATGTGATGCCAACACTAATATAGGTGCCCATGGCATTTTCGGCCAAGCCAAAAAAAGTCTATGTATTTTTTGCCTAAATTTATTTTATGGAATTTCGCCCGTTTAATATGAATACTAATTAATTCTGATTAAAGTGTTAATTTTATTTAGCTTGATAATTTCTCATAACTCCAATTCTAGTTCGAAATAAAATCATGACAATTTTATTCGAATAGAATTTATATATAGTAAAATAAAATTAGCCGTAGTAAAATAATTAATTTAATCACAAATTAAAAATAAATAAATAAATAAAATAATTTTTCTTAATTTATTTAGAATATTATTCATATTTAATTTATAAATAAATAATTAAACAAGGGATAATATATATCTTAAATTAGTTATATAAATAATTAATTTTCAATATCTATTTAACATAAATCAATTCCTATATTTATTAGAAGATAAATATAATTAATTTAAATCACTAATTCTTGTCTAAATAAATATTTAATCAAATTAATTATATATTCTAAATAAATAACACCAAAAATTTAGATAATGTCCACACTCCTAGAGTGAGTAAATTTGGCGTACCACTTTACCATATTGAGAATCATCCAACTTCCGGTTTTCTAATTGTAACCATTTGTTAAGGAATTATGTTGAGCTAGTCGAAGGACCAATTAGATATATATAATTAGGCTTCAATAATCTATGTATTAATTATTTTATACTAAATAATTAATCACATAATTATTAATCTTAAAGTCATAACTCTAAAGACCTGAGATTGTACTCCCTATTATAAACCGTATTATGGAAGCATTAAAAATAGCTTTTAGTCTAATAACTTTGTCATTTATGCAACACCCCCATATGATATCCGTGATCAACTTAAGGTTAAAGTCTATTTTACATACTTGGTCACTGTATCTTAAATTTCCTTTATACTCTATATATGAAAATGATTATTCACCATATGTAAACAATTATAGCATTTGGTAAACAAACGACTAAGGCCTCATCCATTTTCAAAATCCTGTATAATGCCTTTTAAGAGGATAACCTTAAATCATAGGAGCTATAATTCCATATCTATAAGTAAAGCTCTCATTAATTATGAGTCAAATACCTAACGAACTTGTCTAATAGCTTACTACTTTGAGATGTTTTAGCCTTTGGAATGTCAAAGTATATAAGTTATACACACGGAGTTAGTTACTTGCTCAGAATTAAGGTAATTACTCAATGAACATCAAAAGTTAATAAATCTAAGTAAACAGACTTATTAATGGATTAATTACACTTTGGTGTAATCTAATATATCACCACCCTTAGGCAATATATTTGTCTTTACCTATGAGTCAACCTGCTCTAGATGTCCAAGACAAGTTGCCTTTGCAATTGGATTTAGAGGACATAATAGACTTAACATGAGTTAATTGTTCACATTAGCCTTATAGACTATGAACTATTGATTTAGAGTACTTAACTTAGAATATTGTATTTCTGCATATAAAACATCCATTATATGCAACATTCTAATAGTATAAACATACGTAGTCAATGAGCCATATATGCTTACATTTACTTTAACATGTAAATTAGATCAGGACGGAATAACAATGATATAATGAAAACTCGACATCCTTAGGGCATTTCTAACAATTTGTAACAATCTCCCACTTGCCCTAAGGAGTAAATGAGTTGTATCTCATATCTCTAACTATAGCCATTAAAGTTTTAAGAAAGGGATCAGCTAGCTTATCCTTAGACGTGATTTTGTTGACTTCAACAACTTCATCCATCACCAACCCTTCCTTTATATGCTACTTCATGTCTGTACGCTTTCTCCTATTATGATGTCTTGATTCCTTGGTATTTACTATTGCCATACTATTATAATATTAAAATGTAATATCTATACCAAGAATTACCTCAAGGTCTCTAAGGAGCTAGCAAAGCCTAGTCACTTCCTTAGATGCTTTAGAGGTAGCCATATATTCGGTTTCCATCGTGGAGTTAGTCATAAAGTTTGTTTAACACTCTTCCACACAATGGTGCCCTCTCCTAGGAAGTCAATTTCCTCGAGTCAGAATTCTAAATTTTTATATCCTATACGTGTTAGGTCCCCTGCAGAGTATACCAACTTATAGTTCCTCGTTCTTTCATGATACTTGGGTATATGTTTCACAGCTTGCTAATGCTTCTCACTAGGATTCGGCTAATATCAACTTACAATACCATCGCATAACAAATATCCAAACATGAACAAAGCATAGCGTACATGAGACTACCCATAGTAAATGCATAAGGAACTTTCGTCATGTGCTTTCTTTCTTTAAATGTCCTTGGGTAATCATCCAATGAAAGAATAAATCCTGCTATAAAGGGTTATGAACCTTTCTTAGCATTTTACAGTGTATACCTTTTGATAATTTTGTCTACATATGAAGCTTGGAACAGAGCAATCATCATGTTCTTTTGATCTCTAAAAAGATGACTGCCTAGGATGTAATTGGCTTCCGCTGAATCTTTCATGTCAAACTTTGCGATGACCACAATTTTACCAATGTCAAGTTTACTACTTCATTCCCAATGAGCAGTATGTCATCAATATATAAGACTAGAAAGACCATTTTGACTTTTATAATATGTTTATAAGGACAAGGTTTATCAATTTTTGCTTAAGTCCAAAGAATTTGATTGCTTGATCAAATCTTTGGTTCCATAAGCAAAAGGCTTGCTTTAGTCCATAAATGGATCTAGCAAACTTGCAAATTTTTGCTTCTTGGCCCTTTGCTACAAAACCGTCTGCTTGCACCATATAGATGCTCTCGTCAAGATATCCATTTAAGAATGTAGTCTTGACATCCATTTGCCAGATCTTGTAATCAAGAGTCATGGCAATGGAAAGAAGAATACAAATAGACTTTAGCATCACAACATGCAAAAAGATTTCATTATAGCCAAATGCCAACCTTTTGCGTGTATCCTTTTGCTACCAATCTAGCCTTAAAGGTTTCGACTTTCCCTTCAGCATTCTTTTTTTCTTTTGTAAACCCATTTACACTCGATGGGTTTTATCCCTTTGAAAAGGTCTATAAGTCCCTCAAATTGAGTTGGATTCCATTGAATCCATCTTAGTGTTCATAGCCTTTTGCCAAAGCTTTGCATCAACATCCTTCATGGTTTCATCATAGGTCATGGGATCATCTTCATGTTCCATGGCCTCAAACTAATAAATCTCACCATCATACACAAGAAATTAGGTTCTTAAAAATGCTCCCACTATGAAGAAGCTCTTTAGGTGTTTGATGGTTTGCTAATCTTTCCATGGAACTTGGAGTAAGATCTAAGACTCAAATCTAAGGAGTAATTTTAGCTCCCGACAATTCCTCAAGCACCACTTTACTTTGAGGCTTAAAGTCATTTATGTAACTCTCCTTAAGGAAAGTTAGGTGGGTTGAGACGATGACTTTTTGTTCCTTTAGGTTATAAAATATTCCTTTTTTTGTTCCTTTAGGATACCTTGCAAATATGCACAATTCTAAACATGATTCCAACTTCTTTGCATCTTTATCCAATGCATGTGTCGAACACTCCCATATTCTCATATGTCCAAGGGAGGGTTTTTTGCCCTTCCACAACTCCTATGAAGTCTTAGGAGTAGACATGGTTAGAACTTGGGTCAGAATGTAACATGTTATTTGTAGTGCATATCGCCAAAAAGATATTAAAAAGTTTGAATAACTTATCATGGATTATACCATATCCAATAAGGTCTTATTTCTTCTCTTAGATACACCATTCTACTGTGGAGTACTTGGTGCAGCCAATTGGGATTAAATTCCATTCTACATGAGGTGTCCTAAAAATTCATCTCAGATGTATTCACCACCTCGATCAGATCAAAGAGTCTTTAATGGATTTACTCAATTGCTTTTCCACTTCTACATGATACTCTTTGAACTTGTCAAAGGTTTCACTCTTGTAGTGCATTAGGTACACATATCCAAACCTTGAGTAGTCATCTATGGATGATACATAGTACTCATACCCTCCTCATGCTTCGAAGTTCATGGTGCCATAAACTTCAATGTGTGTAATTTTTAAGAGATCATCAACCCTTGTACATTCTGCTCTAAGAGAGCTCTTGATGATTTTACCTCTAAGATAAGATTCACATTGTGGAAGACATTCTTCTTTTAAAGATTCTGATGGATCATCATTCACCAATCTTTGAATCTTTTCTTGGCTAATATGACAAAGTCTTAAATGCCAAAGGTACACCTTATTAGAGTGAGAAGTTTTTAATCTTTTAGAGTTATTCGTTAGTTAGTGTCAAGCAATGAGTACATCTTTGGTTTGATTGAATAAAAATTACCATCCACTTACCCAAGACAAATAAAAGACTTGTTTTTATGAATCACCATTATTTTACTAAAAGAGACTGAATAAGAATTTTAAACAAATAAGCAACCAAAATAAGGTTCTTCTTAATATTAGAAGCATAAAAATAGTTTTTTAATAAAATAAACCTAAATTCTTCAAACTAAATATGTATGTCTCCCATTACTTTAGCTAGCACTATGCTTCCACTATCGATTCTTAATGAGAGGTTCCTATCAAGCAAACTTCTTGTTGCTTTGAACCCTTACAAAGAAACACAAATAGGATTAGTGGCTCTAGAATTAATAACCCAAATGTCTTTTGAATCTTTGTCTAAACAAGCTTTAATATAAAGAAAAGCCTTACCTTCCTTACCTTTGGAGGCTAGGAATTCCTTGCATGTTTTCTTGAAGTGAGCCACATTTCCTCAATAAAAGCACTTTGACTTTTTATGGTTTTTTAGCTTCATTTTCTTCTTGCCTTTAGATGAAAAAGGAATAGAAGGCTTAGAAGCCCCTTGCTTCTTGGTGTTTTTTTTTTCTTGTTCCCAGAACTAGAATTAGAATCAATAGCCAAATTTAACTTTCCTAAAGGTTGGTTACCATCATTGACCATAAGCTCATAGGCCTGTAACTCTCTCGTGAGCTCGGTGAGACCTAACTCTTTACTTCCTAGATTATATGCGGCTCGAAAGCCCATAACATCCCTAGGAAAATTTTAAGCACCATTTCAATTTAGGTGTTGTATTCTAACTCAACACCATTTCAGTAGCCTCAACAAATTTCCTATAAGCATAAGCACATGATCCTTTATCAGAATACCTACCTTTTGCTTATAGTTCATTAAACTCATAAGCATAAACTACTAAGCCAACTTGACTTGGCCTTTCAGCATGTCCTCGAAGTTATCCATGATCTATTAGCAATGACATAATTCTTATGCTACTTTTGCAAAACATTTGACATGCTAGCCAGTATATAGTAGCATACTATGTCATTGGACTCTTCCAACAAGTGTAAAGTAAGAAAGCCTATCCTTTAAGTGCATCAATTGGAGGCTTAGGTGGGCAAGGTTCATTAAGTACGAACTTGTGTTTCTCACAGCTGAGGATAATTAGCAGATTTCTTTTCTAGTCTTTAAAATTATCTCCATTAAATTTATTACTTGTAAGAATTTGAAAAAGAGGTATATCTGACATTTTAAACTAAAATAAATAAATATTTTCAAAATATTATAGTCATGCTCAAGAAAATGTAAAACAGATATTTATCAATTAAATATAGATATATATGATCCTACATGAAAAACCTTATAAAAAAATGTAGCATTGCAATAGTAATTTTTGGCATCTATTGCTTTAAGCCATCAAAACGTGATCATAAAACAAATAGTCAAAAGCATGGATCCTATCCATTTAATATATGTTACCTTAAATCCTCCAACATTAAGATGTATACTAATAACTGCTTGTTTAGCCATCAGTTAACTAGTAGAGCTTCGAGCAGAGGTTATTATTAAACCACTCTTAAGTGTATAACCATTGTGTATGAAACTTGGTCCATGCACTGTTCAAGTCATCGAGGGATGATTTCAAATAGAACGTGCCCAAGTATGTTTTCAACATAGGAGATCCAATCTAGTATTCTGGCAATGGTTGACCAGCTATCAAGAAGTATGGTTAGGGTAGGATTGACGTGAGGTGTTCTATGCTTTCACATATGGATCAATAATAAAGGGTGTTGGTTTTGTTTGAAACCTCTCCCACTTAAAATTTTAAAAGCATATATGGTTTTTCAATATGTATGATCAATATAAGTCTAAGTCGCATTCACCTATTCTATATGACATGTTATCAATCATATACATACATTCATCAACAAGTAGCTAAATCATGTAAATGGTACACATGATAGTAGATTTATTTTATGCCATATTATAAATATTATGCATGCTAATATGATGAGACCTTAAATATAAGGTAAAAATAAAGAAATCCCTCATAAATATTGAGTCACATTCTTTGCATGATAAAGATGACTTCCATTAGATTATAATAAGATACGCGAGTTTCAATTGCAGGGTTTATTGGGCTATTTTATGTTGGAAAAACAAAAATAGTTTAGCAGTAGAATTTAAAATTTTTAAATCTAATTGTTTTAAATTGTGTAGTTATATACAATAAAACCTCTCTAATCAAGTACCTAAGTTGCAAATCTAAAGATGCTATCTAAGAATTTGTAAACCTGTGTGAAAGCTTCAACCAACTAGCCTTCTCCACTATTCTCCAATTCTCGGATGGTAGAATGGGTGGGCACTCTTCGTCTCAATCAACTCCATATTTGCACAACTTGATTCTCCTTTTTACCACCTTGTGTTATTAGGTTTAGGCTTAAAAGATGTTATGACTAAAAACCTCTAAGTATGGCACCAAAGTCTAAAGAAAAACCCTAGGCATAAACTTCTTATTTATATAAGGAAATAAGGTAGCCCTAATTTTAATTTTTTTAACTAAAATAATTATTTTACTATTTCCATAAAGCCCTATATATGGCACCAACACTAATACGAGTGCCCACCATATTTTTGGCGAAGCCAAAAAAAATCTATATATTGTTGGCCCAAATTTATTTTATGGAATTTAGCCCGTTTAATCTGAATACTAACAATAATAATTTTCTATAACTCCAATTCTAATTTGAACTAAATCATGGCAATTTTATTCGAATAGAATAATTATGTATTAATTATCAAAATAAAATTAACTATAATAAAATAATTATTTTAATCACAAATTAAAATAAAATAAATAAATAAAATAATTCTTCTTAATTTATTTAGAATATTATGCAAATTTAATTTACAAATAAATATTTAAACAAGATATAATAGATATTAAATTAATTATATAAATAACTAATTTCCTATATCTATTTAATATAAATTATTTTTTGTATTTATCAGAAGATAATATAATTAATTTAAATTACTAATTCTCATCTAAATAAATATTTAATTAGATTAAATATAAATTCTAAATAAATAACACCAAAAAATTATTTTCATTTGCTTACTAAAGAAAACACCCACACTTTTAAATCAAGTGAATCTAGCATATGACTTCACTCTATTAAGAATCATCTGACTTTGGGTTTTTCGATCGATAACCATCCATTAAGCAATTATGTTGAGCTAGTGGAGGGACCAATTGGACATATATAATTAGGCTTCAATAATCTGTATATTAATTATTCTATACCAAATGATTAATCACATAATTATTAATCTCAAAGTCATAACACTAAAGACCTGAGATTGCACTCCAATTATAAACCATATTATGTAAGCTTTAAAAATAGCTTTTAGTCCAATAACTTTGTCATTTGTGTAACACCTTTATATGATATCCGTGGTTAGCTTAAGGTTAAAGTCCATTTTACCTACTTGATCATTATATCTTAAAGTTCCATTACACTCTATATGTGAAAATGTTTGTTCGCCATATGTGATAAACAAATGACTGAAGCCTCATCCATTTTCACTATCCCATATAATGCCTTTTAAGAGGATAACCTTAACTCTTCATAGGAGCTATCATTTCGTATCCATAAGTAAAGCTTTCATCAAGTATAAGTCATATGCCCAATGAACTGGTCTAGCAGCTTACCACTTCAAGACACTTTAGCCTTTGAAACGTCAAAGTATATAGGTTATATATATAGAGTCAATTACTTACTTAGGATTAAGGTAATTACACAAGAAAGTCAAAAGTGAATTAATCCAAGTAAGTGGACTTATTAATGGATTAATTGCACTTTGGTCCAGTTCATATATCACCACCTCTAGGCTCTATATTTATGTTTCTTCCTAAGAGTCAACCCATTCCAGATGACCAAGACAAGCTATCTCCTCAATTAGATTTAACGACATAATAGTCTTAACATGAGTTAATTGCTCATGTTAACCCTATAGACTACAAACAATTGATTTAGACTACTTACCTTAGAATATTGTCTTCCTATGCATAAAACATCCATTATAAGTAGCATTCTAATGGTATAAATGCAAGTAGTCAATGAGCCATATTTGCTTACATTTACTTTAGCATGTTAATTTAAAAGAAGGGATAATAGCAATGATATAATGAAAGTTCTAATATATAAATATGAGTAATCCATTCAAACTAATGTCATACATCATAATGTCTTTCATCCTAAGGGCATTCCTAATAATTTCTAACATCATCAAGGTTCCTTCTGTTAAAATTACTTGAATTATAATTAATTGGTCTTACTCAACTAATGCTGTGTTGTTCTGATGCTAACAAACTTGATCGCATTCTTTTAGAGCTGAAGGTTAGTCGAAATGCATATTATGCATTTAGGTAAAAAGTTGCCACCTAATTGATCTAGGGGTTGCATAGAAATGGAATTGACAAACTATGTTGTCTACCAAATTAGGCCTATTGTAATTTGTTGGGCTATCCCCAAGGTTGTAACATGTTGAAAGAGATTTCAACCTACTAGAAATACCTTAAAGAGATATTTGAATAATAATAAAGGCTATTATTTTGAAAAATTAGTAGAATGACCAATAAAGATTTAATACCTTATCATTATTGGTTTACTACAAGAATAACTAATTATACTTATTTCACACTAGGCTGTTAATTATAATAACTATATTGTGAGGCATATTAGATGCCATAAGCCCAAAATATGCAGACTAGTATGTAAAATTAATAAGTGTTCTCAATAAAATGAAGGTTGTTGAACTTTACATGATTAAGTTGAACTACTCCACTATTTATTTGACTACTTAGATAATTGATATAGGTTGTGTATCACACTTATGTAATGACATAAGATCGTTGAAAAACATAAGCGAGTTAGGCTTTAATGAGGTGATTATGACAATGGGCAATAAATTAAAAGTTAAAGCCACTACCATCAGAACTTGTACCTTATCATTACCTACAAGCTTGACCTTAAAACTAAAATAATGTCTTTAGGTTCCTAGATTGTCAAGAAATATCATTTTAGTTTCATATCCTATTTACAATGATGATTTTGAAGTTAGAATGACAGGTAAAGGTTGCACCATATTTCTAAAATGACATGGCCTATGGATCTGCCTCATCAATGAATGGGCTATTTGTGTTGGATGCTAAAATGCCTTTACTCAACATAAATGTGAAGAAAGCTAAAAGGAATGAATGATCAAAAGACTATATCTAGCATTGTAGGCATGTTAATAAGACTCGAGTAGCCAAGTTACACAAACAAGGCTATCTTGACCCATTTGATTATGAATCATATTGGACATGTGAATGTTGTCTCCTTGGCAAGATGACCACGATTTTCTTCAATGGTAAAAGTGAAAAGGCTAGTGAATTATTAGGCCTTATACATTTAGATGTATATGGACCAATAACTACAATTGCTAGACATGGGTATTCTTATTTCATTACCTTTACTAATGATTACTCACGATATAGGTATGTATATTTAATGAAGTACAAGTCCAAAGCTTTTGAGAAGTTCAAAGCATTTAGGGCTAAAGTAGAGAAACAAACTAGTAAAAGTATTCTAGCTCTTCGATCTGATTGAGAAGAAGAATACTTAAGTTAAGAATTCTTTCTTAAGCCAGCTGATAGAAAATAGTATCCTATCACAATGGACTCCAACTAAAAATCCATAACATAATCAAGTGTCAAAAAGGAGAAATTAAACCTTGTTGGACATGGTTCATTCCATGATGTCTAAGTTAGACCTCTTAATATCTTTTTAAGGATATGCCTTAGAAACTGCCACATATCTTTTAAATAGGGTTGCACCCAAATTCGTGAATAAAATGCCATATAAGATATGGTATGGTAAAAGACTAATGTTGTTTTTATTTCAAAATTTGGGTTTATCCAGCTTATGTGAGGCAGACAGTGACTAATAAGCTTTTAGACAAATCAATCAAATGTAAATTTGTAGGGTATCCAAAAGAGTCGCATGAATATTACTTTTACAACCTAACTAAACAAAAGGTCTTTATAGTTTTCATAGAAAAATATTATCTACTAGAAGAGTTTAGTGGGAGTAAAAGTGATCTTGAAAAAAATTTAAAAACCACAAATTGACATTTTAATTGAACCACAGCCTACGATCAAAGCATTCGATGTTCAATCTAAAGCTCAAAAAAGCACAATAACTCCATCAATATAGTAGGATCCGACAAAATCTAGAAAGATATGAATTCCTTGTAGATCAAGATGACTTGCCTTATGATACTAAACCTACCAATTTTAAGGAAGCAATATCAAACATTAATTTTCAAAAATGACTTGAAGCCATGAGATTCGAAATGGATGCCATGGTATTTAACCAAGTATGGACTTTGGTTGATCGACCCGAAGGGATATAACCCATAGGGTCTAAATGGGTCTTTAAATGAAAGACTGATATAGATGGCAATGTGGCAAAAGGTTATAATTAAGTAGAAGGCATTGATTACGAGAAAACCTTTTCACTGGTTACCATGGTAAAATCCATTTGAATCATGCTTGCTATAACTATGTATCACAATTATGATATAAGGTAAAAGGATGTAAAAACTTTATTCCTCAATAAGAATTTGCAAGAGGAAGCGTACATGAAACAACCTAATGGTTTTACATCTAAGTTAAATACAAATCAAGTATGTAGACTGGGAAAGTCTATATGTGGACTAAAGCAAGCTTTACGAAGTTGGAATATCAAATTTGAAGAAGCGACTAAAGAATTTAGCTTTATAAAGAATCCTAATGATCCATGCGTCTACATGATGGTAAAAAATATAGTTATTGGTTTTTATAGTGCTATATGTTAATAAGATATTGCTCATAAGACACATCTTACCAATGTTACAGGCCACTAAAGTCTAGCTGTCTAGACAATTCTCCATGACTGATTTGGAAGAAGTAGCATGTATTCTAAGAATTATGATCTATAGAGATTGATCAAAAAGACTACTTGGCTTATCCTAATCCACTTACATATGCAAGGTACCAGAGAGTTTTAGTATGGAAAACTCTAAGAGAGGAAACTTGCCTATGGTACATGGCATGCATTAGTCGAAACAAATGTGTCCTAAAACATCAGATGCCACAGATGGATGAGATCCCATATGCCTCGACGATTAGATCCATTACATATGCTATGCTATGTACAAGACCAGATGTATCATATGCTCTAAATATCAGGAGTAGATATCAAAGTGATCGTAGTGAAAGTCATTGGATCAGTATGAAGAATATCCTTAAATACTTATGAATAAAGACATCTTTCTAGTTTATGGAAGGGCTAAACTCTATGTAAGGGTTATCCTAATGTTAGCTTCCAATCTAATTGGGATGATAATTAATCGTGAAGCAATTTTATATTTACCTTTAATGGTGCTATAGTCAATTGGAAAATTTCCAAACAAGATACAATTATGGCTTCAATGACTGAAG
The DNA here is from genome assembly GCA_038382065.1 of Adansonia grandidieri. NCBI lineage: Eukaryota > Viridiplantae > Streptophyta > Magnoliopsida > Malvales > Malvaceae > Adansonia > Adansonia grandidieri. The sequence goes on from JBBYHK010468775.1 coordinate 30,610, forward strand.
CTAAATATATGTCTGCAAGTGAGGCCACGAGAAAGGCAGTTTGGATGAAAAATTTTATCATCAAACTTGGTGTGGTTCTAAGGATTGTTAATCCAGTGCCACTTTACTATGATAATAATAGAGCCATAGTGCAAGCTAAGGAACCAAGATCTCATACCTCATTAGAGATAAGAAACATGATGTTAGGATGGAACAAGTACCCACCGAGGAGAACTTAGATGATCTTTTCACTAAATTTCTATCCTAGTAAAAACATGACATCATATGGAAGGTATGGGAGTTAGACATTTGGGTGATTGGCTTTAGTGCTAGTGGGTGATTATTATTATAAGCCTTGCAAGCCAACTGTTGTGGCTTGTAAGGCATTAGCATTTAGTGATTTAATGTAATCAAACATTATATTTAATTAATGTTATAAACGTTTTCTTTATCCACAACATTTAATTGTATAATTGTTATAAATATCCTATATATATAAAGCCTATGAAACATAGTGGCCTTGCAAGGGAATTGTAAAAAGTTACAATTACAAGATCCCTATGTATCAAAGCTATGCTTCTAAAACATTCCTGGTCATTGCATTGTCAAGATAGGGCTTTGACAATGCATAAAGACTGGCATATTTAAGCTTCCATGCAGAGGAGGCATGCAACAGATCTTATAAGTTAAAGTATAGAGATACTTGAAGACATCATATGAGTGTTTATTATGGTAACAACTTCATTAAACATAACCCATTATGAGAGTTCCATTTTGTATTTCACTCAAGTGCCTATGGAAATACTCTCATATGTTAATAGTGTAAGTGATCCTTAGATTTATGACACAAGGTTATCTCATATGAGGAGTGTCAAGCTTTAATTCCATCATGAGCGGGTCCATAATAGATTGATGCTTATATTAAGGTGGTTTTAGGTTTAGCATAAATCATAATGTAGGCAAATAAGTGGTCTAGAGAAGATTCATCACCCTAAGTGATATAAAAAGATTTATCTCACATGTACCAGGCCTGTGTTAACTCAAAGTCCTTGGGCTAGGTAATATTGATTATTAAGTTAACCGATAGGGGTTGCATACTAATATGGAATAAGTTAAGAGTAGACACTGAACCATGCTCTTGCCAATTTTAGGATATATGATGAAAGGATATTTATTATGCTAAAATATTAAACATTGAAGGGCTTGTTAAAACTATATTAACATTCCTTGCAAGTTAAGTGGCCATGATGCATTGTTAGATGCCAATCTAGGTCTATAAATATTAAATATTCTTAATTAGGCTATTTTATATTTATTGCCAATATGATAGGGACATAATGGGTCACACACATAAGGTCGATTAATAGAATTTAAATTAAGACTAGGCTTATATGTCTAATACAAGTAATGGTCACTTAGAACCAATTTGAATAAGTTCATACGAGCCACAAGCAAAATTGTAATTTTTCAAAAATTAAAATTTTAAAACCTAAACTATATAAAACCATGTTTGCCATCCCATATACATCTGATTACACTTAGAAAATCAACCAAGAGACCCTAAAAATTAGAGTTTGTGTTTTCTCTTAATGGCAAAGGAAGGTTTATTGAAACCTAAGCTACTAGCATGGCACCCGTCAACAAAGTCTCTTCCTATTGAAGGTTTCCAGGTTACCTATGTTGATAAACATTACAGGCTGGATGTTTGGATAGCTTTGGTTTATGACAACCGAGCTTGGTGTTTTCATGTAATAGGGTCATGGAATTGGTAAAAGTCTTCTCAAAATTAAGGTCTGTTTGAATTTTGAATAGACCTTTAGGTTTCTTTATCTTAAAGATTAGTCAAAATCATGCAAGATAATCTTATTTAAGTGCTGCAACATGGCTCGGATTAGAATCCAGACAAGTCCAACTTAAATGGCCCTCGCTCCTATATTTATTGATATATCAACATTTTATATATTTTTATTTCTATAGGCCATATCATTATCAACATTTTGTTATTTTCAGAGACTAGGTAGTCGAGATGAATCATTCACTCGACTTAACCCTAAATAGTCATTACAAAATGACTAGACTATTTATTTGGAGTCACCACCAATTTATTTAGGCTAGGTGAGATTGGTCACCTACTATAGCTCAATTTTCAGGGTTACAAAACCTTATGATACCAGCCTTAATGTCCGCAAATGTAACGGCTATCATATAAAAGGGTCAAAAATTGGTTACAATCACATGTAAGGTCGACCCTCTCATGATGCCCAAGAATGGGTACCTTATTAATTACATGTTAACTTGAATTTTAATTTTAACATATGGTATTTAATTATAAATTACCAAAATAATATTTTCTAAAACCAATCTATTACCCGTGTCGGGAAATTAGGTTTTCAAAATTTTTTAAAATCAAAATCTCTTACATATCCCACCAGAAGACTAGTGGAATACGAAAATTTTTATCATTCTGTTTTGTATCACACCAGAAGACTAGAGGAATACAAAAGGATTTTAAAAATCAAAATATCTTTCTCACTCTGCTAGAGGGCTAGAGAAATGCGAGAGGTTTTATTTTTTCAAATTTTTTTAAATTCTTGTTTTTCACTTTGAAATGAATATCTTGCTATTAAATTAATCCGCAAAACCCCTCTCATATACTAGGAAAAGTTTCATTTATAACTTTAACCCAAAGACATTGCCTTAGTTTTCTGGACACAATTTTATTAAAAATATTCATAAACATCCTAAGACCCAGTAATAATATAAAATGACGAACCAATTCCTAATGTGTACCTTTGACATGAAAGTATCTTAGTAATCACTTAGAACTTGGTTCTAATGCAAAATTACCAAAACACTGTTGGGGTAGACTTTCGACATAAAAGTTTCTCGGTAATGCTAATGGACTCGAAAATGCCATAGAAGGGTGGACCTATCCTAAATATACACTTTTGGCATAAAAGCATCCTAATGACTACCTAAGACTCGGTTCTAGGAAAATTACTAAAATGCCCTTAGGGTATACCTTTAACAAGAAAGTATCTCGATAACTCTAAAAGATATGAAAAAGACTATAGAGGGATGAACCTACCCTAAATGCTCACCTTTGGCATAAAAGCATCTAATGACTACCTAGGTCTTGATTATAGAGAAGTTACCAAAATACCCCTAAGGTATGCCTTCAACATGAAAGTATCCACGTAACCATAAACGGCATGAAAAATAAAAGGCTGAACCTATCCCAAATACATATCTTTGGCATAAAAGCATCCCGACAACTACCCAAGACTGTTTCTAGGGAAATTATCAAAATGCCCCTAGGTATATCTTCGACATGAAAGTATCTCAGTAACCTTAAATGACACAAAAAGATAAGTAATGATGATTTTTACCCTAAGTAGATAATTTAAATGACAAATATGTCTTAAAGAATAAAAATTGCTAATGTATCCCTAATTTTCTCAAAATTACATATTAATCTCAAATTAACTAAAAACACTAAAAATGTTTTTTTAGCCAAAATATTGTAAATGGTTAATTTAAATTTTAAAGAAACCTAAACTGTAAAAAGGCAACTAAGTCCATAAATTTTTCAAAAATTGCATTTTGTACTTTAGCAGAGAATCGAAAGAGTATGAAAAGTTTTAATATTTTTAGCTGAAGCACTAGTAGGATGCTAAAATAATTCTAAAATATTCTATATGAATGATTTTATGCTATGGATGACCATTTTGAACTAAAATACTACATTTTCCTAATATTCCCTTAACTTTTCTAAATTTACAAATTAGCCCTTACAGAATTAAATAATAAAATCAATCATCAAATAAATTAAAATAATCATAAAAAATCACATGGAAAATTACAATCAAGGTTCAACCATCTTTTTTTCCTCTGAGAATAAATTTTTCAATATTTACATAAAAGTTCCTAAACTTTCTAAAATTACAAAAGACCTTAAGAATAAAAAAATATATTTTAATTTGATAAATGCATAAAATACACTCTCAAAGGTGTATGAGTGTTTTAGCCAAGCATGGAAAGCCTGTAAATTTTTTTTTATTTTTTATTTTTTACAATTAACCCTTAAACTTTCTATATTTATAAAATGGCCATGAAATCAAAAAAATCATCACATATACATGCATGAGTTTCGGCCAATAGCTAAATATTCCACCAAACAATATTTTTTTTACTCAATAATCACATATTCATGTTTTATCTAACACCAATCAATTGCATCATATGATAAAATCACAAAAATAAATACATAGACACATGATTTCAACATAATAACAAGAAAAAACTAAAATAATAAAAGACATATGAACATATATGTGACAAATATAACACAAAAACCAATATATATCAACATACACATGATTCATGAAGAAGGATAATTTACTAACAAGAAAAAAAATAGAATTATTTAAATCAAAGAAATTAGTTCATGACCATTATGCTTAGTCTTTCAACATAGATTAAAAATTCATGAACTTCAGCATATTTTTGGCTCACAAAAAAAAATGAACAACAACAAAGAGAAAATCAAAGCTTTTAGAAAGAAATTTATCTATTCCAAAGCTTTTGAAACTTAATTTTTTTTTCTAGTCTTTTTTTCTATCTTTTTTTTAGGCAATCACAAAAACCTCCCAAACAACAAAATCCTCCCCCTATTTTTAAAGGCGAGGAACAACCAAGGGATCAAAAAATCCCTTGGCCAAAAGTTTTCTTCTTTTTTTTTTAAATTTTATTTTTTATTTTATTTTTGTCTTGCTAATTTACATCAAAAGTTGAGATGCATTAATTTGATTTGTAATTAGTGGTCATTTGCAAATATATTTTCATGAATGCCTATATAATATCATCTGATTGGTAATTAGAAACCAACTAAATTGGTTAGAGAAATGTTGGAAATCAACTAGACTAGTTTGCATAGAACTAGTAAAAAATAATTAATAATTAAAATAAAATTAAAATGATGATAATAAAATAGAAAATTAATAATTAAAAATCATAAACAAAATTTAAAAATGAAATGATGAAAAAAACTGATTGGAACTCCAAAACTTGTAAAATTATACGAGAAAAATCTTTTTAAATAAAAGTTGATATACAAAAGAAATCCAAAGCTCACCAAATTAATTAAATTTTCAAAAAATCTTGCCAAAAAAATTTACAAAGTAGAAAACTCCATATTTTGAAAACACGAAAAACCTACAAAGTGGATTGGAATTTTTTTCAAAACTAATTTCATGGAAATTTAGCGGTAATATTTAAAAAATTTGAAGTTCAAAACTTAAGAAAATTCCACTAAAAATTTTACAAATAAAGGAAAGCTCGTATTTTAGAACTGAGAGAAAATAAAAAAATACATTGAAACTTATAAAATGAGTTAAATACAACATGTTATCCAAAATATTAATTATTAAAAGTAAAAAGGTGAAAGTCTGAAATCTAGAATAAATTTAACTGGGTAAAATTTCACAAGCATAATACTCAAGATACTTTGAAAAATTCAAAAATAGTTAGTAAAATTAACAACTTAACACCTTGTGATATAAAAAGCCTATATAATTTTTCTTGAATATTTTTTTTGATTTTTTGGAATGCATATTGGCATAAATATCGCATAGGTTCGGTAAAAATATATGATAGTCAATTTTTTTAGTTTTATGAAAAATCTCAAAAAAATCATAAAATAAAAAATTTGATTGTGATATCATCTGCAAGAATGATTTTTAAAATTTGGCAAAAAAATATTTAAAAACTAATTTTTTAAAAAAAATTAATCTTTTTTGTTTGAGATTAGTCTTTAAATGGTATTTTTTCTGCCTCATGTTAATACGGTCATCTACGTGTGATAGATAAACTCTAAAAATATATAAACTATCTAGCAATGGTCAGACCCTATCGGAGTGCTAGTTATACCCTTAGTCTTGGATAACTGAGACTACTGGAAAAAGACTCGAATGAAGTTAGGTGTTTATAGCTACCCTTCTTTGGTCGTTAATGAGAATTAGGAATAAAGAAAAGACCAAGTAGACACAATTTCATTTGGGTTATAATGTATTTTTAAAAACAAATAAAATAAAACCGCATTATATGTACATTAAAAAATAAACAACTAAGGGTAAAACCTAAATAAAAAAGGAGTTGGTTGAGATGAAACCATATGAACCAACTAAGGAATGACCAAGGCAAAACCATAGTAAAAAAAGTTTGACTATAATAAAACCATACCAACCAACTAAGGGATAACTAGGGCAAAACCATAGTCAAAAAAGGGTTGCCCAAGATGAAACCACACGAACCAACTAAAGAATACCCAGGGCATAGTCTAAAGAGGTTGGCCAAGATGAAACTATACAAACTAACTAAAGGATGATAAGGGTGAAACCATAGTTAAAAAGGGATAGACTAGGATGAAACCAAACAAACCAACTAAAGAACCATAGTCGAAAAGTGTTGGCTAGGACCAAACCATATGAACCAACTAAGGAAGAACTAAGGTGAAGCCATAGTAGAAAAACAATTGGCCAGGACAAAACCATACAAATCAACTAAGGAATGACTAGGCTGAAATCCTAATGAAAAATAGGTTGGTTAGGATGAAAGCATCTAAATCAATTAAGGAATAATCAGGGCGAAACCATATTTGAAAAAGGTTGGCCAAGATGAAACCATACAAACCAACTAAGGAATAACTAGGGCGAAGCCATAATCGAAAAAAAGTTAGCCAGGATGAAACCATATGAACCAATTAAAGAATGACTACGCTAAAACCATAGTTGAAAAAGGGTTGGCCAGGACAAAATCATATAAACTATGTAAGAAATGAACAGGGTAAAACCATAGTCAAAAATGGTAAGCTTGGACTAAACCATACGAACCAACTAAAAAATGACCAAGGTGAAACCAAAGTCAAAAAAAGGTTGGCTGAGATAAAACCATATAAAACAATTAAGAAATGACCAGGGCAAAACCATAGTTGAAAAAGAAGTTGGCTTAGACAAAACCATACGACCAACTAAAGAATAACCAGGGCAAAGCCATAATTGACATTACTAGTAATGCTTGGTATTTATAATATTTTAAAGGATTCGATAATTATCTTTTGGTTCTAAAGAAGTCATCATATCAAATAGTTTCTTTCCAACATGATGTTCAACTTTTGATCTGCAAAGTATGGAATGCAAATAAAAATGCATGAGATGTGCATATAATATACTTTCATGAGTTTTCTTTCCAATTTTTGAGTTTCTTTATGAATAACTCTAATTCAGCCTAAATTTACAATTGAAGGTGTATATATTTTTTTCATAATTTATGAAGTAAGCCTTTGCCCTTTCCCAGAGTTGAACGCCTCTTCAAAAAATGTTGAGGACATCTATTTTTCTTTTTGGCAAAGGAAGCCAGTGCCTAAACTTGTAGTTGGAGGCATTTTCAAAACATGTTGAAAGATATAGCTTGTTTTTGGTAAAAGGAGCCAATGCCTAAACTTATTGTTGAAGGCATTTTTAGAATATGTTGAAGATAGAATACTCTTGCCTTTATTCTCAAAATAAAAAATGGTACAACACTTATTTTTCTCTCAATAAGGGGAAAACTTAAGAGAGTATTCAAACTTGACAAGGCAAATTAAGTAATGCATCAGTACCATCTACAGACTGAGGGAGAGCATGATGGGAAATAGATGATTTTTGAAATCTCCCATCAAGAGTTCAAGCAAACTAATAGGAATGATGATATCCCAATGAATATAAAATCAGATCTTTTTTTTCCATGTCACAAGGAAAGCATGATGGGAAACAAATAATTTCTAAAATCTTCCATCAAGAGTTGAAACAAACTAATAAGAATGATGATATCCCAATGGATATAGAATCAATCTTTTCTTTCCATATCGTAACATACCCCGAGGTGGATCCTCACAGATCTATGGGTGTATACGTCTTAAAATATTTTTCTAACTAGGAAATGTCTTATTGACCAAGACTTTTCTTTCGCAAAGTGATGAGAATGCAAAAGTATGGATCCTCGACTTATGATAAAGTGAGGGGAACCATAATACAAATTGCTCATCTTATTGGTCTCGGATAACCATCATAAAGTGGCCAATGCTTGGAGTTGCCACCAATCATTTAGGGCTAGGCATGATCAGATGCCTATTGAAACCTATGTCTTGAGTTATGAAACTCAAAACATCGATTCTGTGGTCTGCATGGTACAAAGATTCACCATTTGAGTTTGGGAGTTGGTTGTGCATGATGAAGCATGAACATCTTCATGACGCCCAAAATCGATACCTTACTAGTTATGTCTTATCTCAGTTTTGATTCTTTTGATCTTAACTCATCACTATTTTGATATAACCTTTTTTTAATACATGAATTTTATAGAAATACAAATCCAGGTTTTGATGAAAAGATTTAATCTCATATATGCCCCACATAGATGAGGACTATAGAAAATTTTAATAAAAATAACCTCTGGATTTTACTTTGACAAATGGAATATTCCATTTTAGGCACTAGAGAGATACATACATGGAATATCACCTTTAATTTTACTTGAAATGATTTGAAAAAATGAATGCGAATAATCATCACAAAGAAATCACATTAGTAAGGCAACGAATGAAGTAACATAACATGAACCATTCAATGTAATGATCAAAAGAAGGGATGGACTATTGGAATTTATCTCGCAATTGTCATCAATTATCTGGGAATAATCGAATCAACAATTTTTGAGATGGATCTGGGTTCCTTGATTGAACAGGGTTTTTTTTAAAATAAAAATGAGCTTGACTCTTGACACATTCATGGAAATCTGGGAAGAAAAAAATTTAATTGTAGTTGAAAGACATGTTTAGAGTATCCTCGAAAGTGACATGTCTAACACTCTTTAAAGAAGTCGAGTTGGACACCTTAAGTTGACAAAACTTTGTGTTAGAAAATGAGTGAGCATTTTGATGTTTTTGATAAAAAAAAAATTATTCTGAATGAGGATGGTAAAGATGTAAAAAAAATTATGCCTTGATCCAAGCCTATGGGAGGTCAAAGCATGTTCTCATGGCTAATCAGGGTGATATAGTGACATTCGAATATCTCAAGAAAAAGCTCAGGAAAACAACTCAATTTTGACCATAACCAAAAACAGGGGGATAGCATCCCACTTTTTGAATTTATTCTAAATTGGTTTGAAGGTTTTAGAGGTGAACAAGATATCATTGGAAAGGTAACTCGATGAGGGTCAATCTAAACATATTCCCAATGTCCTAAAAAATAACTTTTTGGGGGAATAAATTTTCAAGTTTGGATTAATTACACTACTGGTAGAGCATATAAGGGACAGGATGTGTCAAAATTTGAAAGATCATGTCAGACTCATTTGGTATAAAAGAATTACAAATGACACCTTTCTGAAAAGGGAATTTCATGAATGTTTTAAGGAAAATGTTTAAAGGATTTGGAATAATCATTTAGTGGGTTTGAATGGCCCAATCAAAATACATGTTGCTAGTTCTAGGGGTTCTAGGCAGTTTAGATTTGAAAAATCATAACTCTCTCATCTGGAATGATCCAGGGGTGAATAAGACATCGTTTTAAAGATAATTTGACACATTTTGAGAGAAAAATATCAAAAAATTCATGAAAAATAGTTTGAGGTTCTAAAATAATTTTTTTCAATTCATAACAGTTATGCTACCAGTAGGGGACAAAGCAAAGTAAGGGATATTTTTATTTTTCTTCGTGTTTTCGGGTTCAAACTCGGGTTATTGACATTTGAACATTCATGACTGAAGGAAAGGAGTGGCATGACTATCACGAACTCATTTGCACAGCCCCAGAGTAGTTTAAGATGATGAAACAGCCTGTTGATCATACCACTCAAGGTTTCAACTCAAAAACAAGGCATAAACATTTCGAGAACAAGTGCAGGGCCACTTTCATTGGAAAATCAGAAGATTTGAGCTTATTTGACCAAGATTTCGGATTTGGAAAACTTAATTTTCCCTAAGATTTTTTTGCTAACTTTAAGGAAAATGCTAAGTTTATGCTAATCCTTATTGGTTGAGGTTAATATGCTTGGCTTAGAAAGGTTTTGAAAATAATTTTTTTTTACAGCCATTAAATGTGCACTTAGACAAGGAGAAGATAATGAACATACAAGGGGATGGCACATAACATGAATGAGGATGCTAACTTTACCAATGGTCTAGACAAAGAAAGTGTTATAAACACATCTCATGAAGGGAAGCATGCTGAAAATGATAATGATTCATGGCAAAATGCAAGCTAACATATAAACATAATTGAAAGATGCTAGGCTAAGGATTTATGCATGGATTAAGCATAACATGTTGCATGAATATGGCATAAAATGCATGAGTAAAAGTTGTAAAAAAATAATAAGGATGAAATGAGACACTTTGCACATTAAAAAAGGCATCAAGGCATCCAAACCCTATGCTACCACAACCAAAGCCATAATAATGCATGAGAATCCTAAGAGGGTGGTTGAAGCATGAAAAGCTCATTAAAATGATAAAGATGCTAAAAAAACTAGAAATAAAAGTGATTAAATAGGAATTTATACCAATAAAGCTTCAATTTTGGTTAACTAGTTGGAGCAGCACAGATGGCCTAAACTCCCCTCTCTTCCTTATTGTTAATTAGCAAGAAATGTGAGAAAAAGAAAGGCTTCAATTCTAGTATAGGTGAGGATGATTTTTTAGAGTGTATAGTGGCTGGGAATGAGTTTTTTAGGGCTATTTTTGGATGCTGAATGAAGAGCTACGGGATTATGTTTTTTTGATGTGTGAATGAGCTGGGAGAGCTGAAACAAGCTAAAAAAAAAGATCCTTCAGCTGAGATATTAATGGCATATTTATACCAACATTTTAGAGTTAATTTATAGGTGTTTTTAGTCATTTCTCAAGAGGACAAAGTTGTGATAGCTGATAACTAGATAGCTATAGGAAGCAATTTGCTACCAATGTGATGGACATAGGGTGGCTGGTTTGATTGCTAAAATCTGATATGAGCAAGTAGGGTGACTGATGGTGATTTTTGTCAGCAAACAAGGGAGGAGTAGGGTGATCATATGACATTAACCCTTTATGATCCAAGTTAGACTTCAAAAAATGTTTTTATTAATTCATAAGTCTAAATTTGTAATTTGATACGGGTTTTGATCTTTTCTAATGCAAAAATGAGTTAAAATTGAGCTTTGGATTATTGGTGGACAAGTTAAAAATACCCTGATCATGGAAAATAGCATGCATGTATCGATACATTGAAGAATGCATCGATACATTTGGTCTAAAAACTCTCGAATATATCGATACAATGAACATTGTATCAATACAATGATCATTGTATCGATACTAGGAGCATTGTATCGATACATGTTGATAGGTATCGACACATCTACTTTGCAAAATATAAGTTTTGGTTCTGGCATGGCCTAGTATCGCTACATGAGTTCATGTATCGATACATAAACTAATGTAGCGATACATTTACACATTGTATCAATATAAATGGGGACATTTCAAATTTTTATGTTGTTGGAGCATTGTATCGATATATGAGGACCATGTATTGATACATTTAGGCAAAATTATGAATTTTGCCATGTCTTTTGTCCTCGGACACCTGGAACTACATTCTTTGATGCCACATCTTTGCATTTTTCTTTAATATAATCCATAGGCATTCTTGATCGTTGCCCCTTTTCACGTTCAAGTCCCAGATGCTAAAAATTAGCTCAGACAAAATAAGGTATCTACATTCCAAAAATCATCTGAAAAGATAACTTTTTTTATCGGGATTTTACTTAAGAATGTCATTTGTCACCCTTAATCCGTCCAAAAATGTTTGAAAGAATTTGGAATCTTAACTAAGATCCCTGTAATTTTTTATCTCATTCCAAAATAATGCAAAGAAATCAACTTTGTCATCTTCTCATCTATTTTTGTTTCCTTAGATTGTTAATTATCATTTTGCAAAATGTTAGCATGGTTATAATAAATAATTTAACGAAGGTATGAATGAAAATATATACTTGTATTGCAGCAACAAAATAAAAAATAGCATTGGCTATTTTACAAAAATGATGGTAAAGTACAAAAAAGATTTGGGTATTACTTAGATAAATGGAATCTCCCATTCAACTCTTCAAAGATTTCTCCTGAGCAAGATGTTTGCTTTTGCAAAGATCCATCTCTTGAAATGTTCTTCATCAAACTAAGCCTTTTTTTTAGATTTAATCTCCAACAAATTGTGCTTTGGTCATTCTTCTAAAATGCTTGAGCCACCGTTCTGGGTTTTCAGCTCAAACCTCCCTTATATTGCCTTTGATTGGATGCCCTTTTTGGGTTTTCATTCGATTTTTTTAAATCGATGCCCTTTCAGGTTTTCATGTGTTTTTTATTTTTGTTTTTGTTTTTTTTTGAATGGATGCACTTTTAGGTTTTCATCCTCTTTTTTTTTTCTTTTTTTTAAGGCATAATATTTTTTTTACATTATCAGAATTAACAGGATTTGGTAGAATGCTTCCATCATATCTCTGCCAATATCAACACTCCCTTTGAAAATGCTTTTCAAACAACATAGGGCCCTTCCCAATTAGGTGCATATTTGCCCCAAGAATCCTAAGATGAATTTTCTTATCATTTACTCTCATCATTTTTTAGGCATAATATTTTTTTTACATTATCAGAATTAACAAGATTTGGTAGAATGCTTCCATCATATCTCTGCCAATATCAACACTCCCTCTGAAAATGCTTTTCAAACAACATAGGGCCCTTCCCAATTAGGTGCATATTTGCCCCAAGAATCCTAAGATGAATTTT
>JBBYHK010468775.1:43553-82786 GCA_038382065.1 Adansonia grandidieri
CTTATCATTCACTCTCATCATTTTTTTCTAGTACATCTGCTCATGTTGAATAGCTTTCAGCCTTTTACCTTAATGAAATTCAGCTACTCATAATGATCTTCGACCAATTAGCTTCCTCTAACTTGATTTTTATTAAAACTTGAAGTTGAGGGATCTCCGCTTCAATTGGTGAGACAGCCTCCGTGCTATAGATTAATAAATAAGGCACTATCCCAATTAAAGTTAGGAACGAAGTTTTATATGCCAAGAAGGTAAAGGGAGCTTTTCATGCCAATCTTTATAGGTCTCTACCATCTTTCTTATAATTCTCTTAATATTTTTATTAGTTGCCTCCGCAGCTCATTCATCTTTAGACGATATGTCACTGAATTATGGTGGGAAATTTTAAGTTGGGTACATACCTTTATCATCAATTTATTATTCAAATTGGAGCCATTATCCATTATAATTCTTTCAGGGATCCCAAATCGATAGATAATGCTAGTCTTTAAAATTTCATCACCATATACCCTATCATATTTCTATAGGAAGTTGCTCCAACCCATTTGATGAGGCAATCTATAGCTATCAAGATAAAGCGATGACGGTTTAAAGCTATAGGGGTAATTGGCCCAATAACATCTATACCCCATATAGAGAAAGGCTATGACATAGTTATGAAATGTAACAATTAAGGTGGTACAGAGATCTTGTTAGCATAAACTTGGGCATTTATGACACTTTCGAGTATACTTGATATAATTAACCTCCATGGTCATCCAAAAGTAGCCTAATCTTCGTCTCACCATTTTATGTCTATTAGCATGGATTCCACAAATCCCCTTATATACTTCTTACAATATGTTTTGTGCTTCAAAAGCTTCAACACATCTTAGCAGCATTTGATCATAACTCATCTAGTAAAAATCTTTCCATCTAAGACAAAATTTATTGCCAGCCTCCTTAAAGTTTTTTTTTTTTTCTATCTCGGAGGCATTGTCCAAGTATACTTAATCCTTGAGATACTTTTTGATGTCATGATACCATGGGAGGCCATATACTTTTATTTCAACATTGCAATAGTATGCAAGAGACTCAAATATGGTCATTTGAATTAGCATTAACTTTTGCCCCTCATTCACTTTAAACATCAAAGCTAGAGTGGCTAGAGTATCTGCCATTTGATTATCATCTCAGATTAGATGAACAAAATCCACTCTTAAACTTTTTAAGCAACTCTAGAATTAGCCTTTTATATTATTGCATCCTTGGATCTTGAGTTTCCCATTCTCTGTGCAATTAACAAATCACTAAAGTGGAATCTTTATATACTTTTAATGATCAGAAGTTTTTTCTATAACTACTCAAAGTCCTTAACATATGCTTCATATTCTGCTACATTGTTTGTACAATGATAATCCAATTAAGCAATGAAAGGATAATAATCCCTTTCTAAGAATATTATGATTTCCTGATTCTATATCCTAAAACATTTAACACTCTATCAAAATAGATCTTCTATGTTGATTCCTCTGATAGCTTTACTTCCTCTTTGATCAAAAAATTCATTGTATCCTCATCAGGAAAGTAAAAATATAATAGCTGATAATCATCAAGTTCCCATCTTCTAGAAATTTAGCAATAACACTTCCTTTAATTGCCTTTTGACTCACATAACCATATCATATTATGATAGCAAGACTTGCCATCTAGTTATCCTTCCTAATAAAGCTGGTGCTCTAAACAAAATTTGATTAGGCCTATTTTGGTGATTAATAAGGTGGTATGATACAACATGTATTGTCGAAGCCTTTTTGCAGCCCAAACAAGGGCATGATATATCTTTTCTATTTGAGAATAATTTATCTCATAGTCAAAGAATTTATTACTAGGTAATAAACTGCCTACTTCTTTCATCCTATCACATCTTGCTGTCCTAGCACATAACCCATAGATTTTTCAAATACCAACAAGCAAAAATCAAAGCCCATCCTGATACAAGTGGTACCAACACTAGCGAATTATAGAGATAATGCTTAACTTTCTTAAATGCTTCTTGGCATTCTTCATTCCATTCACCAGGGTTTTGTTTTTACAAGAGCAAAAATATTGGCTCACACTAATCTTTGAGTTGGGATATGAATCTGGCAATGTAATTCAACCTCCCTAAAAAACTTAGCACCTCATTTTGCATACATGGGAACGGTAATTCTTTGATGGCTTTAATCTAATTTGAATCAACTTCAATCCCTTTTTAGCTCACAATGGAGCCTAATAACTTGCCTGGCCTTGCACCAAAAGTGCATTTTGCCAGATTCAACTTCAACCGGTATGTTGTCAGTTTTTTGAATAGCTTTCATAAATTTACAATGTGTCCTTCCTTCTGAGGTGACTTAGCAATCATATCACTTCTATCTCTTTGTGCATCATATCATGGAATAAAGTGACCATTGCCCTCTGATAAGTTGCTTGACATTCTTCAGTCCAAACATCATTACCTTACAACATAAAGTTCCCCATATTATGACAAAAGTGGTCTTTTCCATGTCTTCTAGGGCTATTTTTATCTGGTTATACCCCAAAAATCCATCCATGAAAGAAAACAAACAAATTTTTACAGTATCATTAACCAGAGTATCTATATGGGGAAAAAATTATCTTTCAAACTTGCTCGATTCAAGTCCAGATAGTTTACACATATTCTAACTCTACTATCCTTTTTAGGAACCGAGACAATACTTGTAATCCATTCTAGATATTTTGCCATTTTAAAAAATCTAACCTCAGATTGTTTCTTTACCTCTTCTTTTATCTTTTATAAGCATTTTTGGTTTCATTTTTTATAATTTGTACTGAACCAGTTTGCATTCTGGTTTTAGAGGCAATTTATGGACCATGATTTTTATATCCAATCCTGGCATGTCGTGGTAGGACCATGCAAAAACATTTTGAAACTCCCAAGCAAAATTATTAATTTTTTCTCGATGATAGTCAGGAGAACAGTTCCTATTTAACTTCTTTTCTAACATCCTTATCATCCCCTAAATTTATCATCTCTATCAATTTTTCATGGGGCATTATTTGTTCATCCTCTTGCTCGATTATTTTTAGCAGAACAGGTGGAAAAGTATGACCATCAACATCTTTTTCAAAATCCACCTCGTTGAAGCAACCAACCTATTCAAAATTGACCTTTGAATCATAATGAGGATCATCTATTTCTCTTTGAATGGGAAATCTATAAAGGTAAAAAAAGAAAGAAAAAAGTGTTTAAACAAACATATGACATGATTTGTATATATGTATATAAAAAGGAAATAAATATTAGCATAAAAGAAATTAGTCATAAATAAAAGGTCATATGCATTTCATTTTTGTAATAATAATTTGACATTTTATAGAAAGATTATTGGATGACAAAATGAGTTTTTAAAATTACTTTAAAACTAACCTAAGAACTATAGTTCTCTTAGTACAAGTCTAACTTTTCAAGACATATCCAAGAGGACAAGGATGGATCCTATGATCATAATTTGGATCTTCATTGTTTTCTCCAGTAGTGGTTACTTGACAATTCTTGAAAGCTTTGCTGATCATCATTATAACATCTTTGTTTTTTACTTGGGTTTCTAGGTTAATAACCTCTCCGCTACAAAAAAATTCTTTTAAAAAAAGGTGGAATATAGTCTTCGACATGGTTCCTAGCTAATGGCTTGGCTAAGTTATTTTTTCAATTTTCATTCTCTTTCTTCTTTTAACTCTTCTCTAATTTAAATCTTAGCCATGCCTATCTCTTTTGCCCACTGCATTAATTGATTGGCTCATCCCTTTTAAATATCTTTCAAGTCTTCTCCTCACTTGGGCCCTTCTTTCGACTGTAAGTTTGAAACCTATGTGTGTTCTTTGACAACCTTGGTTTTAGGATTATAGACCCTTCTGCCATTACGATCTTAAAGGTTTAAAATGAGCACTCTTCAACTTTAAGATTACTCTCAAGATATGGAACCTCAGTAGAAGTCATAGCTATGATGTCTTCCTCTCTAGATACTTTAACCACCTTTTCATTAATTACAAACTTGACTTTCTGATGAAGTAATATTGGTACAGGACCAGCATAATGAATCCATAGCCACCCCAATAAACAGTTATAGCCAAGATAATAATCATGACATGAAACTCTATCTCAAACAAGCACAGTTTAATATTTAGAGTAATTGAAATGACCCCTTTGATTTTTTTGTTCCATCAAATGCCTTGATGGCTGAAAAGGTTGATGTAAAATGGCAAACAGGAAAAAGTAATTAATGGTATTACATTAAAAGCTACTTCACTGTACTTTGGGCAATATTGTGCCATTACAACTTATTGTTATGTGAAGGGCTTTTATAAAAATAGTTCTTTTTAGGAGTATTTCATTGTCACTGAATAAAATGAAGTTGTTAGCAACAATATTGTTTACCAAGTAATCAAGTTTGTTTATAGATATATCCTAAGGAATGTATGCCTGGTTTAGCACTTTCAACAAATAATTTTGATATGGCTCTGAGCTGAGTAGTAAAGCTAACAAAAAGATTTTTGCCTATTGTTATTTCAATTGTTCTACAATGTTATACTCGCTATGCTTTGTAAACTTTAAAAATTCTGCTGCTTTTTTTCTTTCACCGATTCTTAGAATTCTATTAGAACTTCGTCAGTAACTATGACTTTTTTTAAGGTTTATCCTTTTGATGTGGCCTTTTGATACCATCTTTACCAATGTCACGACCATAATGCTGCCCACTTTATGTTACATGGCTGACCCCAGTTACATCAATGGCAACTAGTTGGCTTATAGTAGCTTTCAAGGTTATTACTTCTCCATCACACTTCTATGGCACTTGTTTATTGTCTTTGTATGGAGAGAGCATAAGCGATCTCATGATAAGTCGAGGAGTACTTTTAATTTTGGGAAAATGAGCCTTTAACTGATTACAGTAAATAATGAGAGGACAATCAACACTGTAAGGCAATTGTGATGACCCATTATATATCATCTTGATTGAGTTTTCATCTTCCTAATTGGTTATTTCATAAAATTCAATTTTGCCACTATCCATCATCTGCTGGATTATGGCTATAAATTCTGAACATTCTTGCAAAATGTGCCCTAAAATCATGTGAAACTTGCAAAAATCAGCCCTAAGATTAGATTGGCTCTTAATGCATCTATGATTCTGACTAAGAATTTTGCCTTTAGTTGAAGCTATCCAAACTTTTTCCATTAGGGTTTTGACTTCTTAAACATTCATCTTCAATGATCGCTCTTCTTCAGTAAGTAGAACATTAATTCTGGGCTTGGGGTGATCCGATAAAGGATTTGCTATGAAATTTAGTGTCAGAGCATTATTGAATTTAAAGGCACCTATTTTAAAGAAAAATCGAAACCTTTTTCTTAAAAATTGGACAATTTCAGCATGATACTCATAATGAACATTTGGATTGTACTAGTTGGGAAAATTATCTCCATAGAGCTTAAAAAAAATGAGAGCCACTAATTGAGCTTTTAGAAGTTTGTCAAAATTTTCCTTATAAGAATAAAGAAGAGGGTCATAATAGGGTCTATGCTGATTAGTTATTTGGATTGGTTAATTAGTGTTGGGTCTGCTTTGATTTTAGAGAGATAGATTTGGGATGGTGGTCTATAGAGTTGATGGAGTAGGAGTTCAAGGTGCATTAAAAGAATATGTATTTTAAGGCTGTCAACCTTGGTTTTGGTAATATAGGCAAGGTCCTCGGCTGTAAGGTTGTTTAGTAAAATTAATAGATAGTGTCCCATCCTTCTTTTTGCTAAGTCTTGCCTTTTATCTAGTAGACGATTCACTAGTTGTGATTTTGCTAGCTTCTATAGCTATCTCAATCATTTCCCCTGATATAATAAGGTCAAAAAAATTCTTAGTTGTATTCCCTATAGCTTATCATAGTAGAGGGATGCAGAGTACTTACGAAGCATTGTAGTCTCCTTCTTTGTCAACGGAGGCTAAACTTGAGAGGCTATGTCTTTCCACTTTTGTGCATATTCTTTGAAAGACTCTATAGATTTCTTTTCCACATTCTATAGAATTAGTCTATTAGGTACCCATTTGGCCATGTGTTTATACCATTGCATAAATACATTTGCAAGACCAGTCTGGCATTGTGTATAGGTATGTTAAAAATTGTTATATCACTTGAGTGCTGACCCTGATAAACTTTCTTGAAAGCAGTGAATTAAGAGCTTATTATTCTGTGCTTATCCAACCATCTTTCGAATGAACATCTTGATATGTACCTGTAGAGATGTAGCACACTTGTACTTTTTAAATTCAAGCATTTTGAATTTTGCTGGAAGAACCAAATCTGGTATCAGACTGAGGTCCTTGACGTCCACACTGCTATATAGTTTAGCCCTTTCAATGGCTTTTAACTTTCTTTCAAGTAGCTATAATTTCCCCTTTTTAATCTCTGCTTTAGCTTGCTCTTTATCCTTCTGTTTACATTTTTGCTCTTCATCAATAGTAGGGCCTGGTGAATCTTTTTGGGTGATTGCAGTTCTTGCACTTGCCCCTTTCGAAAAAGCATCAAGATTAATGATGATGACTAGTGGATTAGCAACTGAGACATTTTGTTGCAAATTTTGGGTATTAGGTGGCTATACATTATAAGCATTAGTTGTTTGTTCCTTAACTGGTGCCCCTCGGATCCTCCGATAGGAGTATCAGTATTTATCTTTGGTTGTTGACAAACTAGCTCCCTTACCATTAACAACTTCATTATCCTTGTGACCTAAACTTGAAGTTTTTCTTGTCTTTTCAACATGGCCTATTGGGCCTGCCGATGACTTTTTTCTAACCTCTCCAATTTTACCAAGTGGTCCTCAGCCATTCTTCTCGTTTTGAATCTAGTATGGTATTGATGAATGGATAGTGGTTGAGTTGATCTTTTTGGGTTTGCAATGTTGAAACCTTAAGAATTCCAAATTTTTTTGAGTTAATTATTTTCTATTTATGAACTAATGAAATTAATAATCATATATGTACATATGTATGCCTATGTATGTGCATATATATGCATGGTATGAGTATATAAATGCATTTGCAGGGGCATTTACTTTAACTAAATATTCTGCACTTAAAACTTTTCCTTTGACTTTGTGACAAATTACATATTCACATCATTGACCACGTAGGGATTACGTCCAAGGAAATTCCTAACTTAATCGTATTGTCTCTAAATCTCATCCAAAAATTGAAGTACAACATGCTCGTATTCTTCTATGGGATTAATTTGTATCCATAGGTCTCTAATCCTTTCCCCCATTTTCCTTTCTTCAATGATGGCTACGTGGATCTATTTTATAAAATGATCTATGTACATTTGTTGACCAAAAGAATTAGCTACCCATTATGTACCATCATCTTTGGGCCACCATAGTTTATTAGCTCAGTATACATCCAGATCATGGTAGGGTTGTACAAGGCACGAATGTCATCTCCTCTACACTGTAATTCCAATCCATCTTTTCAATAATTATCGTGAGACCTTGTCTTTCTTGAAGCAACTGAGATACCCTTCATGTTTTTGATCCAAGGCATCTTGGAGTCATTCATTTTTTTAATAGACCTCCTTCATTAGAAACACATATCAACATGCTTTTTTCTTTCTTTTTCAAATATAGCTTGCTTAGCTTCTCCCTCCAAAGCTTTAGCTTTCCATACTTCCAACTCTTCAATAAACCTGTGTATTTCCTCCCTTATTCCCCTAGTAGTGCTATTGGAACTCTTAGATATCCTGGCAAGCTTCATTTTTTTATTTTGTTTAATCTAATCATTCTTCATTAAATTGTACTTTTTTCCATTTTTCTAACTTTTTTTGTTTTTGCTTCCATGTTGTTAAATAAGCCACTTCCTCTCGAAGCTGATAATTCTCGTCACTTATTCCCTTTTAATTCTTAATGGCTTTATTCTTAATTAAATCAATCTTAGATGGCATGGCAGGCTTTGGTTGGATAGATACTCGAGGAATGGTCCCATTTAAGCTAGGATCGATTATGTTATAACCAAGAACTCTCCTCTAAGCATTATACGCCAGAGTGGTCTTATCCATGTATGCACATAATCTTAATTCATACCTCTCCCTTTTGTGTAATGCGGCTATCTAAAGCAATTTTCTATAATCCTCACCCTAATATTCCAAGTCAACGCTAGCTAAATTTGAAGTCATGGGGTGAATTGTTGCGATCCATATTGTCTCCAGACCAATAATGGCGAATAATCCATGGTGCCCCATATGCCAAGTAAAGGCATATAAAGCAGATTACTGCACTGATAAACAAAACATTTCAGTGAAAACCATGATCCTCTCCAAGTTAAATCCGAAGAAGCCAAGTTTTTTAGTGTTTCAACCCATTTTTTCTTGATTCTGAACTTGGGCCATTGTTTTTTGATGAATTCCTAAAAAGAGATAGAATACGAGAAGTAGGGTTTGACTTTATTTGCTCTTTCGCCCCAAAAATGACTAGGACCAAATATATAATAACAGGCTGCTTCCACCTCCCTTAACCTTCCTTTTGGCATGCATTGAGTACTCAAATCACCTCTGCTATGATTGGTGGAGCCAGTGCATGTTGTTTTTCAACCAGTCAAATAAATCCACTATTGCTGCCTTAACATGTCCAGTACTCTTGGGAAGAAAACCATCCCATATATAGCAAGAGCAAATGCATTCAAAGCTTTCTCAATGTAGGATCGCTCTTGGATATATTTCTATAGATACTAGTATGAAATGATACTAGTGTTCCTTTTCTACTCTATATAATAATGGTTGGCTTTGCAATCTAGATCCAAAACTTGACTCAATTTTTTATAGAAGATGGTTGGATTACGCTCTTTGCGGTAGACGGGTCTTATCTCCAATTACCCAAGCTCGAGAAGAGCCAATATCTCTTCCACAGTCGGAGTCATACCATGTTGATTGAATGAAAAACATCAAAATGATAGATCCTAGAACTCAATCATAAGCCTAACTAACTGCTCATCCATGTGTATTTCGAGCAATAGAGCAATCTGCCCATACTTTTCTATAAATTGAGTTTGCTTCGCACTTCACTATTAATCCCACGTTTTAGCTAACTTTCTCAAATTATTCTGGTGGAGGTCTAAATGTGTGATCTTTGGCAACTCTGATGCAAAACCCCTTAATAGAGTCCCCCTCTTTTTTCTGATTGAATTCTAACTCAGGATGAACCTCTTCAAATTCCTTAAAAATAATCACTACATGTACTGGTTCTAGCATAAAGTTAAGTAAAAACTGATCTAGATAGAAATCTTTTCCAAACAAGCATTCATGTATTCAAATGAGGAAAGAAAAATGCACCAAAAAAGAGAAAAAAACAAGTTAGTATCTTTAAGAAATATTAAATTCAAGTAAAATTTTGAAATAATGAAAATCACAAATTATTCAAATACTGTATAAATAAATTTCAAAGCAATGAAAATTAGAAATTATTCAAACAAGATATTAAAATTATCTAAATAAATAAAATAACTTTGTCATTTCATGTGTCCCTAATTTTTGTGAGATCTAAAATCAGGCATGGCTTTGACTGGAAGGTTAGTATGTCTCACTATATTCGATTTAGGTCAGACCACTAATTAGGTTCTTGAATTCCTTAAGCCTAAAAAGGACTAAGAACGTACATTATCCTTATCCATTATGGATTTATATCAGAATAGGTTTAATTCATGTAGGCGTGTCTTCCATGCTCGTAACAAGGCTAACACCTTGGGCGAACTTATAAAACTACACGTGGTAGGCTTTTCGCTGGCCCAAACAGAGGTGAACACCTTAAAAGGCATAGCTACTTCACCCTCTCCTAAAATTTTGGATACCTATGCCCTCTCCATATCTGATTGAGGAGAAACTACTACACAATGTACATAGAATGTGTGAAGGGATAAATTTACCTTTTTGTGACACAACATTAAAAATAAAACCCACTATCCTAATCCCCAAAAAAGAAAAAAAACATAAAAAGATCAGTGCAAAAAAAATATTAGTGAAAAAATTCTTAAAAAGGGAATTTAAAATTAAATACCAATTGAAACCTAATTAATTAAAACTTAATTAACATGCAATTAATTTTAGGCTTGACTCTCTAACTTGTCCTTGGTGGAGTCGTCAAGCTATCCCAATGTGGCCTGAATACGAATCTTGACCAAGTCCGACTTAAATGGCCCTTACTCTTATATTTATTGATATATCACTATTTAATATTCTTTTATTTCTATGGGCCATATCATTATCAAATATTTCTTATTTCTAAGGACTAGATGGTCAAAATGAATCACTCACTCGACTTAACCCTAAATAGTCATTAAGAAATGACTATTTATTTAGAGTTGCCACCAGTCTATTAGGGCTAGGTAAGATTGGTCACCTCTCAAAATTCATTTTTTTAGGGTTATGAAACCCCAAGATACCAACTTTGAGGTCCACGATCATACCAAAGATCATATAAAAGGGTCCGAAAGTCGATTACAATCACAAGTAAAGATCACCCTCTCGTGATGCCCGAAAATTGGTACCTTATTAATTACATGTTAACTTGAATTTTAATTTTTTATCCTCTTTCAACATATGGCATTTAATTATAAATTCCTAAAATAATATTTTCTAAAATAAATTTATTATTCTATGTTAAGAAATCAGGTTTTTTAATATTTTTTAAAATGAAAATCTCTTACATATCCCACTAGAGCACCAATGCAATACGAAAGTTTTTATCATTCTTTTTTGCATCCGGCCGAGAGACCAAAGGAATACAAAAGGTTATTAAGAATCAAAATATCTTTTGCACTCCATTGGAGGGCTAGAGAAATGCGAAAGGTTATATTTTTCTTGAAATTTTTTAAATTCTTGATTTTTACTATGAAAAGGATATCTTGTTATTAAAATAATCCATAGAACCCCTCTAATATTCTAGGAGAAATTCCACGTATTACTTTAACTTGGAAACATTGCTTTGGTTTTCTAACAATAAATTTTTGAATTTTTTTAAAAATATTCATAAAACATCCTAAAACCCGATAATAATCTAAAATGATGAACCTATTCCTAATGTGTATCTTTGATATGAAAATATCCTAGTAATCACTCAGGACTTGGTTCTAATACAAAATTACAAAAATACCCTTAGAATATACATTCAATATGAAAGTATCTTAGAACCCTAAAGAACTCAAAGATGACCATAAAAGGATGAACCTATCCTAAATATACATGATTGGCGTAAAAGCATCCCAATGACTACCTAGGACTCAATTTTAACAAAATTACCAAAATGCCCTTAGGGTATACCTTCGACATGAAAGTATCCCAATAACCTTAAAAAACACGAAAATGATCATAAAGGGGTGAGTCTCTCCTAAATGCACACCTTTGTCATAAAACCATTCTAATGACTACTTAGGACTCGATTCTAAAGAAATTACCAAAATGCCCTTATGGTATGCCTTCGACGTGAAAGTATCCTTATAACTTGAAAGACATAAAAAGGATCATAGAGGGGGGAACCTATCCTAAATGCACATCTTTAGAATAAAAGCATCCCGAAAACTACCTAAGAATTGGTTCTAGTGACTAACATGCCTCTAGGGTATACCTTTGATGTGAAAGTATCTTGGTAATCCTAAAGGACACAAAAAGACAAGTAATGATGATTTTTACCCTAAGTAGTTAATTTAAATGACAAATATGGCTTGAAGAACAAAAATTGCCAATGCATCCCTAATTTTCTCAAAATTATATATTAGTCTCAAATTTTAAAAATGCTAAAATTATTTTTTAGCCAAAATACCCTAAATGGGTATTTTAAATTTAAAAAAAACCTAAAATGCAAAACTACAATTAAATCCCTAAATTTCTTAAAAATTGCATTTTGCACTTTAACGAAAAACCGAAAGAATATGAAAAGTTTTAACATTTTTAACTCCCCATCGGAGGACCAGTGGAATGTTAAACATATTTTAAATGAATGACTTTCTGCTATGGATGACCATTTTGAACTAAATACTAGATTTTCCTGCTAGTCCCTAAACTTGTTTAAATTTGCAAATTAGCCCCTTCATAATTAAATAATAAAATCAATCATCAAATAAATTAAAATAGTCACAAAAATTCGCATAGAAAATTACAAGCAAGGTTCAACCATCTTCTTTTGCTCCTAGAATAAATTTTTCAATATTTACATAAAAGTCTTTAAACTTTTAAAATTACAAAAGACCCCAAAATAAAAAAATGTATTTCAATTTGATAAATTCATAAAATACACTAAAAATTTTTTTATTGATTTTTATTTTTCACAAATTAACCCTTAACTTTTTATATTTACAAAATGGCCACGAAAATAAAAAAAATCATCACTTATACATGCATGAGTTTTGGCCAACACCTAAATAATCTACCAAACATTTTTTTACTTAATAATCACGTATTCATATTTTATCTAAAACCAATCAATAGCATCATATGATAAAATCACAAAAATGAACATACAAACATGTGATTTCAATATAATAACAAGAAAACACAAATAAATAAAATGCCTATGATATATATATATGTGACAAATATAACACAAAAACCAACATTATATCACTATACACATTATTCATGAAGAAGGATAATTTACTAACAAGAAAAAATAAACAAAAATAATTAAATCAAAGAAATTGGTTCATGACCATTAGGCCTAGTCTTTCAACATGGATTAGAATCCATGAACTTAAGCATATTTTTGGCTCACCAAAAAGAAGAAAAATGAACAAAAATGAAGAGAAAATCAAAGCTTTTAGAAAAAAAAATTTACCTATTCCAAGGCTTTTGAAGCTTAATTTTTTTCTTTTAGTGGTTTTTTATCTTTTTTTAGCCAATCAAAAAACCTCCAAACAACAACATCCTCCCTTTATTTATAAGGAAGAGGAACGACCAAGGGATAAAAAATCCTTTGGTCGAAAGTTTCCTTCCTTGTTTCTTTTTTCTTTTTTTTAATTTTGTTTTTGTCTTATCATTAATCTACATCAAAAGTTGAGATACATTAATTTGTTTTGCAATTAATGATCATTCACAAATATATTCTCATGATTGCCTAGGTAGTATCATCTAATTGGTCATTAGAAACCAACTAAATTGGTTAAAGAAATATTGGAAATCAACTAGACTTGTTTTCATGAAACTAGTAAAAAATAATCAATAATTAAAATAAATTAAAATAGTGATAATGAAATAGAAAATTAAAAATTAATAATCGTAAACAAAATTTGAAAATAAAATAATGAAAAAAACCTGATTGGAACTCCAATATTGATAAAATTAGACGAGAAAAATCCTTTTAAATAAAGATTGATATATAAGAAAAAACAAAACTCACCAAACTAATTGAATTTTCAAAAACTAACTTAATATGAGTTTAATAAAAATATTTGATGAATTTTAAAAATTATATTCTCAAAAAAATCCTTTTAAAAAATTTACAAAGTAGAAAACTCCATAGTTTGAACATGAGAAATATCTACAAAACATATTAGAATTATTCAAAACTGATTTTATGGAAATTTAATGGGAATATTTAAAGAATTTTGAAGTTCAAAACTTAAGAAAATTTCACTAAAATTTTTACAGATAAAAAAAAGCTTGTATTTTGGATCGAGAAAAAATAAAAGAAAAATATATTGAAACTTATAAAATGAGTTAAATGTAACACGTTACCCAAAATTTAATTATTGACAATAAAAAGGTGAAATTTTGAAATCCAGAAGAAATTTAATCGGGAAAAATTTTAAGAGCATAACACTCGTAATATTGTGAAAAAATTCAAAAATAATTGGCAAAATTGACAACTTGACACCTTATGGTATTAAATGCTAATATATAATTTTCTTGATTAGTTTTTTTATTTTTTGGAATGCATATTGGCCTTCAGATAAGTTCAAACATATTAGATGTAGGAAAAAATATACAACAATCAATTTTTAAAGTTTTACGAAAAAATGTCAAAAAATTCATGAAAATACGTAATTTGACCATGATATTATTTGCAAGAATAATTTTCAAAATTTGACAAAAATTTTTAAAAACTAAATTTTCTTTCAAAAATTCATCTTTTTTATCTTGGATTGGCCTTCAAATGGTACTTTTTCTATCTCATGTCAATATGGCCATCTATTTATGACAAAATAAGCTATAAAAATGTATAAACTATCTAGCAATGGTTGTTCCTATCAAAATGCTAGTCATATTTTCGGACTTGGATAACTGGGTCTATTGGAAAAGGACTTGGATGAAATTAAATATCTACATTAGGGAGTTTTGAATTATTTTTATTATTATGTTTTCGATGCCATGCTTATAAGTACTTTTATAAATTTTGTAATCTAATTATTTGCTACCCCGAGACTTCTCACACTTTTTACTTCAATACAAAATGATAGAATAAAATTGTATCCATAGTTCTTGACTTGTTAGAGATAAGATTAAAATCATGAAAGTAGTTAAAAGTTCTTGAGTTTGAAACAATCTCCATTCAATGATAGAAAGTTCACAGAAACAATGATTAACAATTTAGTTGTACTATATGCTTATAAACTTAAAGCTAAAGAACACATATCATCATCAATACAACAAAAGCTAACTTGCATAGATAATGTTTCTTCAATAAATTGTTTTGGGCAATAAAACTAACGGTTGCAAGAGTTTGCTAATCCAAAGCGGGGTTTGATAATCAAAAAAGGCATAAAACACTTAAAAAATTATAGGAAAAAAGAAGCAATACCTTGAACCCATGTGATCGAGGCCATGAAGCCAAACTATAATTGTCAAGTGTTTTCCTTTTGGTCGAACAACATGTGTCCTTCCAAAATCAAATTAATTTAATTAAAAATTCCTTAAGAAACAGTGTCATTATGGAATACTCCATATATGCCTAAGGATTTTAGAGAAGATATGATAAGATCAAGTTAAATAACCAATACTGATTTCATTTGGCATATAAGAAAAGTTCCAAAAAGTGTTCTAAATGAGAATAGTAATCTTGCATATTATTTCTGATAAAAGAGAAACTAAAGCATGTCTATATTACTATCCATATTTGTCTTACTACACATTTGATATATTAGTCTAGATATGTGTCCCCCTCAAGTTATCATTTTCACTAACAAATGGAAAACAATGAAAAAATTATTTTGAAATTGCACCATTCTATTTCATTTACTGGTGTATATCTATTCCAAAGTGTAACAACAATCAGATGCAGTAATAAATTTCCATCCAAAATCCTTTTTGCTTTCAAATAAATTGCAATCAATCCTATCAGGGTAGTCCTTATTCAAAAGGATAAAATCTAAGCATTTAGGTATTATCTTTTTCATCTTTAATCAGTGTTGCTTTTGTAAAGATAGACATGCCTCAAGTAAAAGTAAAGTTGGCAAAGTAGGCCTGAGCCCTAAAACCCACCCAAGCCTAATCAAGATCGAATCCTATAGACACCTCATTTTGTTCAGGCCAATTCTTGGCATCCTAAGAATTAGGTGAAAGACGAAAAATCAGAAATAAAAATAAAAATTGGGAGAGACTGTCGAATGCGGTGTCGCTAGGCACTATTAGGCGACACTATGCTAGGCAAAAAATTTTTTTGAAGAAGGTCTGAAATGCCTATAGGTCACATTAAAGAAAAATGTAAAATGAGGCATTGAAGGCCATTTTTCATGGTGTCATCAGAATCAATTAGATGATTATACGGATCAATTTCCCACTATTTATGAATAAGTTAAGGTAAGTTGAAGAGCCATAATTATGTACAAGATATATTGGTGCATAAGTATTGATACAAGGCCCTTACGTTGCCAAAAACTTGAATATTCACATGTAGTAACGATACAATACCTAAGGTGGGGTATCGATACAAACCTTGGCAGCAGCTAAAATTGTGATTTTTAGCAAAATGTATCGATACAAATCCATGGAGTATCGATACAGGCCTCTAAGTCTCAAGACTGTAAATAATGTTTTGCTCTTAGTATTGATACACAGCTCATTGTACCGATACTCATGGGTAAAAAGTACCTTATGTATCATACAGCATGTTTTATATCGATACACCAAGGCATTTTTGCCCAGTTCAGACCACTTTTTAACCTTCGAAAATGTAATTCAAGCATGTTTTTTGCATGAAGAAGCCATCATAAAACATTACAAACCTTGACTTTGGGCCTATGAACGAATTTAAACCAATTTTGAGAGCCCAAATTGCCAATGACAAGGGTCACTTTCATAAAATATATGGTTGTAAGAAGGCATGGTAGGCATATCTCCAGCTATAGGTTGTCACAGCGTTTCTACCTCCCTACTTAGCATGGCAAAACCAATAGGAAGAAAATCAGCTAAGCATAGTAGCTGAAGATGTCCCTTGGTGCAAAAGAGAAAGATAAAAAATGCCCTTGCTTTGTTTCCTAAAGGCATTGGCTGAGCATTAAATAAAAGAGACTTCCAACTACCTAAAAAAGAACCTTCAGCCATTTTTAAGAGAGCTCTCCAACAATCTCAAAAAACTCTTCATCCATTCCTAAAAATCCTCCAGCAATCCCCAGTTCCAAAAAATCACCAAAAACATTATTCTATTACTTTTCACCCTCAACCATCCTCTATTCCCGTAACCCCCTAAAACCACCATTAGAAAACCTTCTAAAACTCAACCTTTCACAAACTTTCACCCTTAAAACACCCTACCAACAACCATATTACTAGAAAGCTTCTTCCTTTCATCCTTTTCTTGCTAAATATTAGCAAAAAGAGGGAAAGAACCAAGCTTAAAGTCATTACTTTAAGAAGAAAGAAAGAGTTCAAGTTTTTTTTGGTATATTTTCTACCTTTTTCCATATATTTTTTGTTTTTATCATCCACTTCATTTTAGTGAGCCCTTCATGCTGCCATGACCCTCCTAAGATTCTCATGCATTATTGTTGCCTTGGTTATGGTAGTCTTAGGATCTTGATGACTATCTTGACACCTTGATGTTGTTTGGATATATAAAACCACCACACTTCATTTTTATCATTACACAACCTCTGTTCATGCATATTTTGCCATGCGCTTTCTATATTCACATATCCATCTCATATTTAAATGGTCACCTTAACATGTCTTATGTATGTTCATATATTTTCTTGTGTTTTAAGGAGTTTCATGAAATAAAAATGCTGTCTGGACAACTCCAGCATCCATTTCTTTGCTTAAGCATGTTTTTGTCATCTCCATGCACCTTATTTGTTATCTTCTTGCATTTTTGTAGCCCATTCTCATGTCAAAATGCCATCTTTGTATGTTTGCATGTTTAATCCATGTTTATCTTTGTATGCATTATATTTATATATGACATCTCTGTCAAAATACTTGCTTGTTTCCTAAATAACCTGATTTTTAAAAAAAATCCCCAAGTTAAGTTCATGCTACCTCCGATAGATGAAGAATAACATGGATTTAATGTTTTCATAAAATTGGTATTCCAATTTTGGGGATAAAACAAATATTTCAACTCTGGATTCATGATGACACAAGTTTAAAGATGCTATTTTTTAGGCAAAAAAACCTTTTTTTTAGTCAAGAAGCACTGAGCCTTGATCTCAAGTTCAACACCTTCATGGCATGGTTAATAAGTTGTTTCATCATCCCAAACTACTCTAGGATTGTGGAATGAACTTGTGATGCCTATGTCACTCTTTTCCCTACATTATGGACATTCGAACATCCATAATTCGAGTTTGACCCAAGGTAAATAATCTCTTCTTTTTATCCTGGCAACATAGTAGTAAGAATTTTAAAAAACATTTTGGACTATAAGTATATATTCTTTGATTTTTATAATAATTTTCAATAAAAAGCATCAAATTACCTTCCGAATGGTGTCTTATCTGCCCTTGGATCATCCTCGATGAGAGAGTTATGATTTTTTGAACCTTCATTGTTTGGAACCCTTAAACTAGCATGCAATGTTCTATTTGATCCATTTTTGCCCATCAAATGATTTTTTTTAAATGTTTAAATATTTTTTAAAAAAAGTTCACAAAATCCCATCTCCAGAAAGGTGTTATTCACTATTTAATGATTCCGGATAAGCTTGAAACAATTTTCCAAAATCCATCATGCCTTTTTACATGTACATGCTACTAGTGTCAAGACAGTTTTAACTTCAAAAATTAATTTCACCTAGAAAGTAATTTTCTAGGATTTTTGAAATATTTTTACACTAAACCTTATTAAGTTACCCCGTGAAGCCTTTGGATGCACCTGAAATAAATTCGAAAAAAGAGATGACATAATGTTGTCCTCTATTTGTTTTTACTTAATTTCAAAATCTCTTTTTATCGAAACATCCGAACATCTTGAAATGCACCCATTTGGTTCCCCCATAGCACAAGTCTTTTGGACTTAAATCAAGGCTAAAATAAAAAAATGATTTCATACTAGATATCTCTTTTCCCTTATATTATAATTTTCACTAGTAGGGATATTCCAACCCCACTCTCCAACCCCATTTTGCATTAAAAATTCAAATTCTCTTTATTCCTAAATATTTTCCCAGCCAAAAAGACCTTTGCTAGAGAGATTACTCGATTAAAAGAGAAAATTAGTTAATTAAAAATGGACCTTTACCTCTAGATGGTGAAGTGAACAAGTTGGTCAAGGAGAAAAACTATGTGGCCCTTAACAAAGCAAGTAGGTTCCGAAGACTTGGAAAGTCATCGATTGAGTGGGGGACAGAGATTACTACTCTCAAAATAGAACTACATTAATGGAGAGAAGCAGCTAGGGACAACAAGGAAAAGCTTGTTAGAACTTGTGCTCTTGCATCAACTTATCGAAAGAAGAATGAACAATTAGAAACTCAAGTCTGGGATTTGAGAGCAAACCAGGTTGAAAATGAAGCTCTGACACTCAGAATTCAAGATTTAGAGCATTCTCTTGAAGTTCGCCAAGACCAAGTCAATGCACTAGTGAAAGCCTCTAAATAGTGGAAGCAAGAATGGCTTCAAGTGGTTGATCATACATGCCAAAACTATAAGGGCCATCATCATCGTCTCACAGAGCAAATTTAGGTAGCTTATTAGAGGCCGAGGACATGATGGATGTAGCTTGATCCCTGACAAATAATATCTTGCCCACTAGAGCCCATGAGCAAGACTTGTTGTATTTCTTAGACCATGTAATTAAATAATGTAACCAAATCATATGTAATTAGGACCTTTTGTTACTTTAATGAAAGACGCTATTGGTGGAGCAGCCCTTTAATCCAATTGCCCTTTTTGCATTTGCATGACTAACCTAAATCTTTTATAGTTTTATTCATTCATTTATCTTCATGATCACACATTCACTCTCATTGCATCAAACATATGCATGAACATATCACAAAGGCCTGATCCGATAATAATTTAAAGTGAAGGTGCTCTAAAACATAGAACCTATAATTTGCCATTGATACAACACTAGCAATTATTGAAAAGTGATGGAAAATGATCACTAGGCCCACACTAAAAGACTCAAACCCATGTATAGAGAGT
Source organism: Adansonia grandidieri (assembly GCA_038382065.1). NCBI lineage: Eukaryota > Viridiplantae > Streptophyta > Magnoliopsida > Malvales > Malvaceae > Adansonia > Adansonia grandidieri. Next base: position 63,161 of record JBBYHK010468775.1, read on the forward strand.
CTTAAGGGCAATCACTCTGTAAGAATGAGGAACTGTAAGCTTAGATTGCTGAACTAACCAATGCGTTAAAGGAAAAAGGGTAAACAAGCATAGCTAAGACGTGAAAAGAACCAGCTAATCCTAAAAGTAATTTGAATAGTGGTATTGAAGCCACCAATGCTTAGGAAGGGCATTGTATGGCTAGCATCCTCTGGTAGCAAACATCTCATTAACTCAACCATTCATTTACATTAATCTTGCAACAACATCCCACTTGATTCAAGGATTTTAAGGTGTAGGCTCTTCACTGGCAAGGCCTATAGTCTAGGGCCTCGATAAACAAATAAAGGAAGAGAAAGCAAAAAAGCTTTCAAAAAATGATGAGGACTTGGACAAGTATCAGTCACTGGAGAAGCGCCTTCCAGCTATTAAAAGAAGTAACAAATTTAAAATCATAGACGCAAAATCATTGGGGCTGGTTTAGAGTCTTATTATCCTGCCTAAGTTTAAAGTGCCTGATTTTGAAAAATATAATAAGACTATTAACCTTACTACCTATTTTTGCATGTACTATTGTAAAATGGCACGGTATGAAGAGAATGAGAAACTAATAATCCATTGCTTCCAAGCTAGTCTACTTGGGCAGCTCTCCGATGGTATATAGGGCTTGATCCTATAAGAATTCAAACATTGACAGATTTAGCACGAACATTCCTCTAGTATAAACATGTGTTGATTAGCCTCCAGATCACTTCTCCCGCATAAACATAGAGAAAAAATCTTCAGAGAGCTTTAGGCAAATGCTCAGAGATACAGAGAAGAGGTAGCTTAATGTCATCTTCCTCTAACTGAAAAAAATGATGGTCATGTTTGTTGGCACCCTATAAGCTCTTTATTATGAAAGCCTGGTAGCAAGCACTACGAAAAAATTTGCCAATATGGTTATATCAGGTGAAATGATTGAGAATGCCATTAAAAACAATAGAATATCCATTGGGGAATCGTCTAGATCAGACAAGAAGACTGCAAATAAGGGTAAGGAGAAGGAGGTGAATGTTGTTAGCGAAAAGCATGCTAGGTTTAATCAAAGTATGCATCTAACATAGCCTATGTACCTTTTGAGCATGTTGCATATGGGTCTTAATCCTTACTCCCATGCACCACAATCAGTTCATACCACTGGGTTTGCTCTAGTAACGAGCTTTATGCCATATCCTGCTCAAAACACGACTCAAAGTGCACAACTTCGCAACATGAACAATGCGAGAGCTCTAAACAATCAACAACCACCATGAAAAATGAAGCACTTTAAGCCACTCCCTTGCTCTTGTAAAGAGATTTACGCTTGCTTATTGCTAGGTAAACTAGTGTCCCCAGTATTCATAAACCCAAGATCACCACTGTACCCTAAATGGTATGGTGAGAATGCTTATTATGAATACCATGTTGGAACGCAAGGCCATTCCATTGATAATTGCACTTTATTTAAAAAAAACAAAGGTGAAAGGTTTATTAGAAAAAGAAGTTATCAAGGTCGAACAAGGGCCTAGACCAAATGTTTGAGCCAATCCACTCCCTCATGATGCTGAATCTAGAGTAAATGCAATAATCAATGGGAAAGGTTGTTGGGTCAAAAGAAGCATTGGAGAAGACAAACCTCGATGACCAAGGTCTGAAAAGCTTTTATGAAAGTTGGAATAGTACTAGATGATAAAAATCAAAGAAAAAATGCCACTAAAACATCCTACTGCCACTGTGATCAATGACATGATTTGCAACATTCCCTATTATTCTTGGAGATGGTCCAAAAGATGATGGATTAGTCCGAGATTGATTCTATAAGGAATACGATGAACACATCAATCCATTTATTAATGCCACGGATGAGGAAAGGCCTACGGATGACTGAATTTATGTTATATGTCTCTTATAGGCGTAAAAAAAAAGAGTTAATGAAGGTTTTAGGCAGTATGCTTTGAGATGGATAAAGGAGGCTACCTAGATTCATCCCTTATTAATGGAAAAAGAGATAATTGTTAGATTCATTGGCACGTTGCAAGCCTTTGTTATGAAAAGGTGACAAAAAGCTTCCCAAAGAGCTTCCAAATGTAGTTGTACTTTATGGGATGATCAACGAGGACATCGAAAATGAATCGAGTAGAAAAAATATCTACAAAGATAAAGGGAAAGGAAAAATGATGGCTAGTTAGCAACCAAAATTCGACACTAAAGCCAGTTCATCTCAAACTCATGCTGAGTTAGACCTAAAGAAAATGGTCATTGAAGAAAACTATGAGATTGTAGAAAACATAAAAGAAGTTAGAACACCAATGAATTTGATTTGGTAAATCTTGGTGCTAGATAAGCTTACTTAATGCAACCAAGAAGACAGAGGAAAAAATTAATGACTTTTGTGATTTCTATCTGTTTACGGATATACTCTTCAAATATGCAAAGAGTTTTGCGTTATGGTTCAAAGGATGATGAACGAGGGTAGGATCAAATTCTATGATGAAAAGCAAACCCCTCATACTGAGTCTGCAAATGCAACATCATCTGTCAACACTATAGAAGAAGAAGAGGGTAATCCTCTATATGGGGTTGAAAGGCCATTAATCTTGTATGACAATTGATTGAAAGCCAAAGCCACCCCTGTTCAGTGCACACCAAGGATGATCATTCAATTTCTATCTCCTTTCCCTTATAAGGACGATAAAGCAGTTCCTTTGAACTATGAAAACAAAACCTTAATCATCGGGGAATCTAGTCAGCAAGCAATGAGCATGGACCTTTTAGGTGTAAGTGGCAGATGTTATGGTTTAATAGCATCAAGAAGTTAAACTCAACAAGAGATATTAGTCCTATTCCTCAAGCACCAAAATCTATAATCAAAACTCAAATTTGGTAGTCTTCAAGGAGCTAGTGAATGAGAAAGAATCTACAGAATTTTCAAGTTCATCAAACATAATGAATACAGCATCGTCGATAAGTTGAACAAGCAACCAGCCAAAATATCTGTGTTGTCACTTTGTTGAATTCTGAAGCTCATAAGAATGCCTTTCTCAAAGTTTTGAATAAGGCCTATGTCCCTCCTGACATTTCTATAGGTCAATTTGATTGCTCAGTGAACAACATCATTGCCAATGATTACATATCTTTTAGCAATGATGAAATCGCACATGAAAGGAGAGGAAACTACAAAGCCCTTCATATCACCTCATGTTGTAAAGGCACCACGTTGCCTAAGGTGCTCATTAGTAATGGGTTAGCTTTAAATGTAATCCCCAGAATAGTCATACGATTGTGTGAACATTCGATGGAGCTTATCGAAGCATTATGGGGAACATCACCATTCTACTCCAAATCAGCCCATGTACTTATGAAGTTGATTTTTATGTGATGGACATTGCTCTATCATATAATTACCTATTGGGAAGACCTTGGATTCATTATACTAGGCCAATACCATAACCTTTGCACTAAAAGTTAAATTCGTCATCGAGAATAAAGTTGTTAGTATTGAAAGAGAAGAAGATATGATTACTGCTACCTCAACTGATGCCCTATATCTTGAACCTGATAAAAATATCCCAGAATCTTCTTTCCAATCCTTTGAGTTTTTTAATGCTACTTATGTTAAGGAAGGGTTGCCAATAGTTCAGCCTCGCCTATTTTAGAGTACTCATATAGGTTTGAAATTGACTATCGGTAAAGGTGCCCAGGCTAGAAAGGGATTTGGAAAGCATCTCCAAGGGATTGTTGAAGCATTAAAAGTTGTCAACCAAATAACAAAAAAGGGTAGGATTCAAGCCCAATGCACAACAAAAAAGAAAACAAGCTCAGAAGGAGCATGAAAAGAGGATAGCCCATTTGTCAGGATGAGCCATGAAGGATGAGCTAATGATGTTCCCACCACTTCGAGAAAGTTTTTGCCTAGGGGGACATGTAAATACTAGCTCTGCTAATACTGTGCTCATATTAAACAAGGCATTTGAGGATTTCTCCATCAATGTGATTGATATGCAAAAGATGTCAACCATAACCTAAAGACTGGTCTGTGTCCTCTAGGATTTGTTTTGAGTGTTTAGACTGAGACTGAGATTCCTGTACTGACTTGTTTCAAAGTAATGCTATAACTAAACCTACATGCTCTCACCTAAAAGCATTATAGGATCTTTTGTATGGGCATCTTTTATTAAGTGTTATTAATGAAAATAACTAAGCGTTATGCATTTCATTCTTTATGTTCATAGTTCTTGTCAACTTTAGACCTTTCTTTACATTTTTTCCACCTATATTGTTATTTTTCCATATTTTTAGGTACCCCGATGAAGGTAACATGAATGTTCATGCTAAAACTTCATAAATCAATTTTGAGCAACTGATCTATTATAGTAGGTCGAATCTGAAGAGGATCCTGAAGAGAACCCTATTCCTCTAGACCTACTGAGACTAGTTTAACAGGAAGAAAAATAGATATATCTCATGAAGAACCCACTAAAACCATAAACCTTGGAACAGAAGAAGATAAGAAAGAAGTCAAAATCAAAACTTTCATAAAACTATCAACTCGAGCCGAACTAATAAGTCTCATCCAAGAATATCAGGATGTGTTCACCTGGTCCTACTAAGACATGCTTAGATTAGATACCAACATTGTGGTCGACAAACTTCCCTTCAAACCCAAGTGTAAGCCCAGATAACAAAATCTCAAAAGAATGATGCCTAAAATGCTTCTGAGGATTAAAGAAAAAGTGAAAAAGCAATTTGAAGTAGGATTTCTTGAGCTAGCCAAATATCCTAAATAGGTAGCCAATATAGTCCTAGTCCCTAAGAAGGATAGTAAAATACGGATGTGTGTAGATTATAGGGATCTAAATCGAGCCAGCCCAAAAGATAATTTCTCTTTACCTAGTATTGACACCCTAGTATACAACACTGCTAAAAAAACACTATTTTTCTTCATGGATGGGTTTTTAGGCTATAACTAAATCAAAATGGCAGTTGAGAATATGGAAAAGCCCACCTTTGTAACCATGTGAGGCACTTTTTGCTACAAAGTGATACCCTTCGAACTCAAGAACGCTAGGGAAACTTATCAAAGGTGATGGTCATATTATTCCATGATCTCATGCATAAGGAAATGAAGGTCTATGTAGATGATATGATCACCAAGTCGCCAAAAGAGAGTGAACATGTGGCCAATTTGTTAAAACTCATCAAAAGGCTTTGTAAATAGTAGCTTAAGCTAAATCCTACCAAATGCACATATTCGGTAAACTATTAGGTTTCATTGTGAGTGAAAAAGGAATAAAGGTCGATCTTGACAAGGTTATGGCCATTTAGAAACTGCCACCACTTCAAACTTAAAAGGAAGTGAAATGTTTTTTGGGAAGACTATACTGCATAGCTCGATTCATATCTCAGTTGATCGACAAATGCGATCTGATCTTTTGGCTACTTTAGAAATAAAATCCTGGAGAGTGAAATCAAGAATGCCGAGAAGCTTTTGACAAGGTCAAATAATACCTTTGGAACCCTCAAATACTTTTGCCACCAGTGCCCATCTAGCCATTAATCCTGTATCTATCAATTCTAGACAAGTCAATGGGTTATGTATTAGGACAACATGACGAATCAGGAAAGAAAGAACAGGCTATCTATTACCAAAGCAAGAAGTTTACAAAATATGAAAATAATTATTCATTCGTAGAGAAGCTATTTTATGCTTTAGTTTGGATAGCCCAAAGGTTAAGGCAATATATGTTATACCACACTACATGGCTAATCGCTAAGCTTGATCCCATCAAGTATTTATGCAAAGCTCTTACCTTGTCTGGGAGGTTACCAGATGACAAGTTATCCTTTCTGAGTATGATATCGTGTAAGTGAACCAGAAAGCCATCAAAGGTAGTGCAATAGCAAACATTTTGGCAAGTCGAGCCACTAATAACTATCAGCCTTTTGACTTTAAGTTTCCTGATGAAGACTTGATGTGCATATCTGAGGCAGAGAACACTATCAAGTGTAGGTTATCATGGAAAATATACTTTGATGGAGCTTCAAATGCACTAAAGCATAGAATTAGGGAAATTCTCATCTTGCTTGAAGGAAACCATTACCCTTTCATAGAGAAATTAAACTTTGACTGCACCAGTAATATAGCTAAATATAAGGCTTGCATCATAGGACTCCAAGTAGCCATTGAAAAGGGCATTTAAACACTATAAGTGTTTGGAGATTCAGCCCTCATCATTTACCAACAGAAGGGAGAATGGCAAACACATGATGCTAAACTAATCCATTATGGGAATCTAATATCAAAGCTTAAGAAAGAGTTCGATGATATCAGCTTTCAACATCTACCTCAAGAAGAAAACAAAATTCCTGATGCCTTGGCCACTTTATCATCCATGTTCAAAGTCAATTGAGAATTGATCGTCACTTTTATTCAAATAAGCATCTATACAACCTCAAAACATTGTCAAAATGTTGAAAAAGAGAAGGACGGTTTGCCATGGTATCATGGCATCCTTCTGTACATCAAAGATCAATGGTACCCAAAAGATGCCATCGAAACTGACAAGTGAACTATTAAACAATTAGCTACAAACTTGATTTTGGATGATGAGATTTTGTACAAGAAAGGCTATGATCAGGTGTTACTTCGATGCATGGATGCCTCTGAAGCCAAAAGAATGCTTGAAGAAGTTCACGAGGGAACTTGCAGAACGCATTCTAATGGATAATGAATGGCTAAACAAGTCATGGGATCAGGCTATTATTGGTTGACCCTCGAAAATGATTGATTAACTATGCTTCAAAGTGTCACAAATGCCAAATCTACACTTACAAAATCCATGTCCCATTGACACCTCTACATGTTTTGACAGCTTCATTGCCTTTTTCTATATAGGGCATGGACATGATTGAACCAATTACCACTAAGGCTTCTAATGGGCATTGCTCCATTTTAGTCATAATAGATTATTTCACCAAGTGGGTAGAGGCAGCTTACTATGCCAATGTCACTAGATCTATCATGTGCAAATTTGTAAAAAAAGACATAATTTATAGATATGGTTATCCCGAATAGATTATCACGAACAATGCACATAATCTAAAAAATAAAATAATGCAAGCAGTCTACTCTCAGTTCAAGATTCAGCATCAAAATTTTATCCCATACTGTCAAAAAATGAATAGGGCAGTTAAAGCAGCCAATAAGAATATTAAGAAGATAGTTGAAAAATGGCTAAGACGTACAAAGATTGGTATGAAAAGTTACCTTTTACTTTACATTCTTATTGATGATCGTATGAACTTCTACAAGTGCTACCCAATTTTCCTTGGTCTATGGCATGAAGGTTGTCCTACCTACTAAAGTCAAAATTCCTTTAGTCAGAGTTTTAATGCAATTGCAACTCAAAGAGGCTAAATGGGTTAAAAACTGATATGAGCAGCTCAATCTCATCGAAGAGAAAATAATCAAAGCCATCTGTCATGTGCAGATGGATTAAAAGTGCATGATAAAAAACCATGACAAAAAGGTCCATCCTTTTTAGTCCGTGAAGGTGACCTAGTGCTCAAATAAATTCTCCCCATCCATAAAGATGCTCGAGGAAAATGGACCCCAAATTAAGAAGGGCCATTCGTGTATTCTCTAGATGAGCCCTAATCTTAACTGAGATGGATGGCAGCAACCTACCCAACCCTGTGAACTTTAGTTCTATTAAGAAATACAATGCCTAAAAGGACTTTATGATGAAAACCTGAAAGGACATTCTATTAGTCATTCACCTGCCATTCTCTAAAAAAAAAAAAAAGCAAAAAAAAAAAGAAAAAGAAAAAACTCCAGCTTAAGTTGAAAACCCAAGAGGGCAACTAAAGCGACTAGACCCTTTTACACCATATTCACAACTTTTATCAAGATGCTAAGTCATAACCTAACCTATTTATTTTATGCTGACTAAACCCCACCAAATCTCATTCACACTTACACCCAAAAAATGGAAACTAACTAACTTTAAGGCCTTCATCCCATCATGGGGCAATCTAAAGAATCTTTTTATTAGTTAGCTAGCGCTAAAATGATTACTTACTAAAAAAATCTCTAAAAGCACTCAGTGGAGAATTCATGTCATCATCATCAAAGCTAATCAACCACGAAGACTTCTCTTATCTCTTTTGTATTTTAAAATCTTTCACAATCTCATAAGTTTATCACAACTTGTACCCTCTTTCTTTGAATGAAAATACAATTGCTTGATTTCTCGTAAAATATTTTCATAACCCTGGATTCCATGTCAGATTTTGTTTATCATTTAATTAGTAATGCTTGATAAACAAACAAAATAGATAATAGGATTTCCTAGCATTACTTGGAAAGATAAAACTTTGCAGGAGCTTTGTTTCATGTCTAAAGACTAAGAATAAACTCTTGAGGCCACAACTGGTCTTGCCCTAGGACCTCATATCTTGAAAATATGCTCAAAACCTCATCCCAATAAGTAATCATGGACCTTCTGTACCTTTAAAGAAGGGATAACCTTAACATTCAAAGCCTCTGGAAATCTAAAGCAAGATTGACAAACCCCAGGCAAAAATTCACTTTATCAAAGTTGAAAAAGGCCAAAACCAATAACTAGATTAGGCTTTTAAAGTTGTTACCCTTGTATCATTTAGACAGGCATTTACAGCCCTATTCATCATGTAGCATTTAACATCCTATAGGTAACAATTCTTGTATACAAGAGTCAAATTTCTAGAAAACCTAAAGTACACTTTTTTTATTTCAAAAAATCTCAAAAGGCCTTAAGTAAGTACTTTTGACCTTACGTGCTCATTAAAAATCACCCAAAAAGGGTATCTAAACTTATTTTCTTCTAGTCCTCAAAGAGTAGGATGCTTTTCCTAACCTAGCATTAACCCCACAGAGGCTAGTGGCACTCTGCCTCAGTCCACAAAAAGCAAGACGCTTTTCAAAGCCCACACAAGCTGCTAGCACCTATTTACCTTAGTCCATAAAGAGCTACACATTTTTTTTACTTACCTTAGAGCCCACACAAGTTGTTGGCACCTATCTACCTTAGTCCACAAAGAGCTTGACATCTTTCTCTATTTACCTTCCCACACAAGCTAGTGGCACCCATCTACCTTAGTCTACAAAGAGCTAGACATTTTTTTTACCTACTGCAAAGCCCACACAAGCCAATGGCACTTGTTTCGGATTAAACCCAAAAAATAACCTAGTAGGGAGGTTAAACCCTACAAAACTCATCAAAATCTTTTTTTTGCAAGTTATTCAACCCATCTTGATGTGATACTAAATAGCTCTCTACTTCTTTGTAGGCACACGAATCCATCATCATATCCAAACAAAATGGTGTCTATTTATCTTTACCCTATTCCTAATACCTAGTAATAGCCAAAGAGGGGCAGTTATGGACACCTTATTTTATCTAGGCTAGTTTTTGGAATCCTAAGACTTAAGTGAAAAATGATAAAATCAGAAAATAAAATTAAAAATTAGGGAGTGACTAATGGATGTTGTGTCACTAGGCATTGTTAGGTAATGCGATGCTAGGCAAAAAAATTTTTTTGGGAAAGGGTTGAAATGCCTATGGGTCACATTAAAAGAATGTAAAATGAAGCATCGAAGGCCATTTTTCATGGTGTCATTGGAGTTATTTAGACGAGTACATAGATCAATTTCCCACTATTTATGACCAAGTTGAGGTTAGTCAGGGAGCCTCAAGCATGTACAAGATATATTGGTGCATAAGTATTGATACGAGGCATTCATATTGCCAAAAAGTTGAATTTTCACATGTAATATCGATATAAGAGGGTTTAGTATCGATACCTAAGGTGGGGTATCAATACCTAGGATGTTTGTATCAATATAGACCTTGGCAGTAGCAAAAGTTATGATTTTTGGGAAAATGTATTGATACAAAAGCATGAGCATCGATACAAATCCATTGAGTATCGATACAGGCCTCTAAGTCTTGAGAGTGGAAATAATTTTTTGCTCTTAGTATTGATACACAGCTCATTGTATCGATACTCAAAGATAAAAAGTACCATGTGTATCGATACTGCATATTTTGTATCGATACACCAAGGCACTTTTACCTAGTCAGACCATTTTTCAACCTTTGAAAATCTGATTCAAACATGTTTTTCGCACCAAGAAGTCGTCATAAAAACATTACGAACCTTGACTTTAGGCCTATGAATGAATTTAAACTAATTTTAAGAGCCCAAATATCCAATTACAAGGGTCACTTTCACAAAATATATGGTTGTAAGAAGGCATGTAGGCATATGTCCAGCTGCATGCTGTTACAGCCTTTTTGCCTATTTATTCAGGATAATAGAACTAATAGGAAGAAAATCAGCGAGCATAGTAGCTAGATATGTCCTCTAGTGCAGAGGAGAAAGATAAAAAATGCCTTTGCATTATCTTCTAAAGGCATTGGCTAAGCATTAAATAAAAAAGGCTGCCAGCTACCCAAAAAATGACCATCAACTATATTTAAAAAAGCCCTCTAACAATCTCAAAAAACTTTCCATCCATTCCCAAAAATCCTCTAGCAATCCCTCGTTCAAAAAAACTAACCAGAAACACTATTTTATTGCCTTTCACCCTTAACCATCCTCCATTCTTGTAGCCTCCTAAAACCACCACCAGAAACTTTAAAAACTCAACCTTTCACATACTTTCACCTTCAAAACACCCTATGAGCAATCATATTACTAGAAAGCTTCATCCTTTTATCCTTTTCTTACCAAATAAGAGCAAAAATAGGGAAGAAACTAAGCTTCAAGTCACTACTTTAAGAAGAAAGAAAGAGCTCAAGTTTTTTTTTGGTATATTTTCTACCTCTTGCATGCTTTTTCTATTTTTATCATCCACCTCATTTTAATGAGCCCTTCATGTGGCCATGACCCTCCTAAGACTCTCATGCATTATTGTTGCCTTGGTTGTGGTAGTCTTAGGATCTTGATGACCCTCTTAACACCTTAATGTTGTTTGGATAAATAAAATCACCATACTTCATTTTTATCATTACATAGCCTTTGTTCATGCATCTTTGGCCATGTTCCTTCTATATTCACATATCCATCTCATATTTAAATGGTTATCTTAACATTTCTTATGTATGTTGATACATTGTCTTGTGTTTTAAAGAGTCTTATGAAATAAAAATGCTGCCTTGATAACTCCAGCATCCATTCTTTTGCTTAAACATGTTCATATCATCTCTATGTACCTTATTTGTCATCTTCTTACACTTTTGTAACCCATTTGCATGTTAAAATGTCATATTTGTATGTTTGCACGTTTAATCCATGTTTTTCTCTGTATGCACTGTATTTAATTTATGACATCTCTATTAAAATGCTTGCTTGTTTCCTAAAGAACTTGATTTTCAAAAAAATCCCTAAGTTAAGTTCCTGATACCTCCGATAGATTAGGAATAGCTGGATTTAATGTTTTTATGAAATTGGTATTCCAATCTTAAGGACAAGACAAATATTTAAACTCTGGATTGATGGTGGCATAAGTTTAAAGATGTTTTTTTAGACAAAAGAACCATTTTTTTAGGTCAAGAAACACTAAGCCTGGATCTTGAGTTTAACACCTTCATGGCATGGTCAACGGGTTGTTTCATCATCCCAAACTACTTTGGGATTATGGAATGAACTCATGATGCCTGTGTCACTTTTTTCCCTATGTTATGGTTGTTCAAATGTCCATAATTTGAGTTCAACCCAAGGAACCCAAAGAATTAAATAATCTCTTATTTTCATCCTAGCGGCACAGTAGTTAGAATTTTAAAAATCATTTTTGAACTACAAAATACTTTGTTTGATTTTGATAATATTTTTCTCATAAAAAGCATCAAATTACTTTTCTAATGGTGTCTTGTCTACCCTCAGATCATCCCAGATGAGGGAGTTATGATTTTTTGAACCTTCGATGTTCGAAACCCTTGGAACCAATATGCAATATTTTGTTTAAGCCATTTTGGCCAATCAAAAAATTTTTATGAAATTTTTAAATATTTTTCTTAAAAAGTTCACAAAATTCCATTTTCGAAAGGTATTATTCACGATTTAATGATTTCAGTTAATCCGGGAATGATTTTTCAAAATCCATTATGCCCTTTTACTTTGTACATGATGCCAGTGTCGAGATAGTCCTGACCTAAAAAATTAATAGGATTTTTGAAATACTTTTACACTAAACCTTATCCAGTTACCTTTCCAGCGGTCTCTTGTTTAACCCCTGAAGCCTTTGGATGCACCCAAAATAAATTCAGGAAAAGAGATGACATGATGTTGTCCCTTATTTTTTTACTTAATTTTTGAATCTCCTTTTATTGAAACATTTGAACCCTTGAAATGCACCTGATTGGTTACCCCACAGCATAAGCCTTTTGGACTCAGATCAAGGCTAAAATGCAAAATTTTGTACTAGATATCTCTTTTCCTCTATATTACAATTTTCACTAGTGGGGATACTCTAACCCTACTACTCTAAGGGGATACTCCAACCCAGTTCTTAATCAAAAATTCAAATTATTACTTTATTCCTAAATATTTTCCTAACTCTATCACCTCTTCGAGGGGATACTCCAACCCCACTTTACTTTAAAAAATCCAAAATTTTCTTTCTTCTGGATGCCTCTGACTGCTTTGATTAAAATCATTTTTTAGCCTCCACCATCGAATCCAAACTGATCTCTAAAATTGTTATCCCAATTATTCTTCAATAATCAAAGGCAATTATGAGATACATTTTGATTGTCCCTTCTTTTCACATTCTTTTGTTTGTTATTGCTTGTTCATGATATTATTATATTTTTCTTTTTCTGTCTTACTAACTTGTTTCCTTTTATAGTGATTATCTTGTATTCATGTTTAAAATTTGTTTCTTTTTTTCTTTCAATAAAGCTTACAAGACAATGTTCCATGTTGGTATCTCTCCAATGCCTAATATGGAACTTCCAATTTTTTTAAATCCAATCCAGACATCATTTTCCCAAAAGTCCCTATGTTCCTCACACCTCCGAGGCACATATGTGAGCTAATTTTCTTGAAAAAAATTAGATTTAAATTTACAAAATTCATGCATTAAAGGAAATTATATCTAAATAAAGACTATTATGGAACTGATTTAAATGAGACCAAAGTGAGACATAGTTAGTAGGCACCGATTTCGAGTGTCGTGGGGATGCTAGTCCTTCCCTGTGCGTAACCAACTCTCATACCCAACTAACGAATCTCTGAACTTTGTAGACCTTGAAATCAATGTTTCAAGTTTCATAACTTGGAATATTGTTTTCAATAGGCATTCGATCCTGCCTAGCCTAAAATGATTAGTGGCAACTTTGAGTTTATGACTGCTTTGTGGTGGCCACCCGAGACCTGATTAGATGAGCGATTTGCCCAATGATCTCCCTCTCCTTAACATTATTATGCCTAATCCAAATCTCGATCATGGGATTACTCAAAGGCTCGACCACAACCAACTATCTTTTATTTTAAGTCAAGCACGCCATGCCCTTCGGATCATCTAAAGTTTTAAAGGTAGGCACATGGCGACAAATCCAATCCAATCTGAAATGATTTAAAAATTCAAAGGTCTAAATTCAAAAAAATCCAAGTCTGAAAATGCATAAAACCAAATAAACCTGAGTCTAAAAGCCTAAAAAAATCTGAAACCAAAAAAAGCCCGAAACCCGTAAAAGTTAGAATCCGTTATAATCTGAGCCCAAGACCAAGCTAATTTAAAACCCGTAAAAACCCAAAATGTGAGCTCAAGCTTAATCAATTTGAGCTTGCAACCGATCTAATTCAAAACCCATAAAAAATCAAAAAAACAATAAACTATAATTATATGATTATTTAAAATAACATATATAAATGATAAATAAAATATTTAATTTATAAATATTATACAATTATGTTAATAATGTATTATTAAACAAAAAATTAATAGTAAATCTTTAAATTGGATTTGAGTTAAAATATATTAACTATAAACATGTTAACTATAAATTTCAAATATCTTTAAGTATTGTCCATATTATATTTTCAATAACTAAGTGCAAAAAATAACAAATAAAGTTATTAGTTTAACATTTAATTGATTGATTCTATTATAAATAAAAATAAAAACATGTATAATATACAATTATACTTATTTCAGATTTTAATTTTAATTTTATTATAATAATAATTTAAATATATAAAAATATCATACAATTTCAACAAATAATTGAACTCGATATTTTCTATAACACTAATAAATAACAATACTATTAACAAAATTAACTTATGTTCAAACATATAAAATATTAAGATTACTTAAAATTAAAAAAAAAAAAAAAACATTACCTTACAAATGAAAATATAAAAATTAAAAAAGTTAAAAACATACTTAAATACAACAACTAAACAAAATATATTTAAACAAAAGGTATTCTTAAATTCCTAAAATCATATTAACATATGTGTATTACGTCACAGTCATATTTATTAATATTTATATACATATATATTTAAATATTAATTTTTATATATTAAGTAGCATGAATTTTTTAATTTGCATATATTTAGTAGCATGAAATTTTATTGTTATACTAAAAATGTTTCTTTATTATATAATATTTAAATTTATTGTTTGAAATACATATTTTTATATTCATGATAACATATTGATATAATTAATAGAGTAAATGGATATAAAAAAATTTGTATATCCAATGCAAGTTAAATGCCTTCCACATCTTATCTTGTGTTACTTATTAATTTTAAGTATTACATAATATAAACATTATAATATCAATAGTCGTATAAATATATTATGATATTATATAAATATTTACAACTCTATACAAAATCTATAGTTATATAGGTATTTATCATAATTATACATATTTATATAACTATTAAATATAATATTTTATATTATATTATATAAGTACATTTAATAATACAATCTATATTATTATAATTAATATATATTATATCATGTTAACAATATGATTGCAATTATATTATAAATGTTATACATACACTAAATTAAATCATATTATGTTTATATGATAAGTATATTTCTGTTATACTAAAATTTTTTACTTTTAATATTTATTTTAATTAACAAAAGTACATAGCTATATTACAAGGTCAATAGAATGATTTTCAGATAAACTGATTAAGTCATCATTATTGTTTTATAAAACTATTTATATTTTTAAAAGTTAAAGGATTTTTGCTTAATTAATTATTATTGTTATCATATTTTATTTTGAAAAAATATTTTTAAATTATTATTATTATTATATTTCATTATAGTTAAATATAATTTAATTTTGGTAGCATATTATTTTAAAATTAGAAATTAGCTAACTTAGTAAAGTTTTTTGTGTTTTTCTCATTTCAAGCCAAGGTTAGAATCTCCATGGTATAAATATTTGAAAATAATTATAATGTTTATTTTATATAATATTTTTAAAATTTGAATCTCCATTGTATAATATTTTTAAATATTATAAAGTATTTATTCTTTTTAAAAAATTTTAATTTTAGTATTATTGTCATTATTTAAAAGTAAAATTAACTATTAAAATTGAAATTAAAAAATATTTATAGCTTATAAAATTCAAAAATAATTTGAATCTGTCTAAGCTTGTCCAAACTCAAGCCGATCTGAATTCGAGATAGCTTGAGTCTGAAATTATCTGAGCCTGAAAAAATCTAAACTTGAAAATATCCAAGCCTAAAAATATTCGGGCCCAAGATGATTTGAACCCAAAATAAATCCAAATGGAAAATAATCCAAATTCAAAAGTAACCTAATATGAACCCATTGAACCCACCTATTTGCCACCTTTAAGTAAAAGTATCATATCAATTATACCAAATTCATTTTGAATTTTAAGTTGGATCTCCATTTAACATTTAAGATAGAGTCGAAGCAGTTGTTTTCCAAATTCATCAATTCTTAGTAATAAACATGTTATACTTATGACACAAAGTTTAAACTTCGGCCTTATGAGAATAATTAATTTACATAAAATAAGGTGGAATGCACTATGCATACGCTCGAATCAATGCAAAATGCAATAAAATCAAGCAAACAAAGTTTATAGAATGAAAACTTTATTAAAAAAACCATTAAAGCCGGTGGAAATTAGACATTAAAACAAAAATATCTCATCTAAATAAGAAATAAATAAACAAAAAATAAAATAAAGATAACTAAATCAAAGATGATTCAGAGAGCCCAATCAAACAAGAGGCAACAAAAAAAAAATAAAAGCAAAAACAAATTAACAAAACCTGATGCACACACCAAAGGGACATACCAGAAAATCACCAACCAAATGATTAAATGATGAATGCAGCAAACAAATAATAAACACTAACCAAGATTTGGAAGCCATCAAAGAGAAGTATTAGTAAAAGACAAATAGCGAGAAATTAAACTTCTAGAAATTAAAATAAATAACATACAAATATAATAAAAATTGACTAACTAGAATTTAAGTTTGTCAGATTATGCCAGAAAAAAAAAAGAAAATAAAAAAAAAGATAGTATTCAGTTCTGGGAAAGGCTTTGGGAAAGGGAAAGAGAAGGGGTTCAACTATGGAAGAAAAAAAAGGGAAAGCGGGTAAAGGCAAAAATTATTAATGACCTATAGTGGCGGGCAAAATAAAATTACTATTGCTATAGGTCTTTTTTATGAAAACTGAAGTTAAATTATAAATTAAAAAATTTAGACTTCCATCTAAAAATAAAAAGGCCTATTATTTTTAACAACATAGATATACTGACAGTCAAATTAAAGCCAACAATATGTATTACCTCTGTACTGACAAAAAATTGTAGCCGTCATAATAGACATGACTTATACCCATAGTCACTTATAGGTTAGTACATATTGACTTTGTAGACACCTCATTTTGTCCAAGCTAACATCTAAAGCATAAAGGTCATTATTCGAGGCATCAATGAACTCAAACGGGCAAACATGGATGCATCTACCATCATTCCTAACTAAGATGAGGTGTTCGGAGAGCCAACGGTACATATTTACTTTTTTGCATATATGTATCGATACATAGCCTTTATGTATCAATATAAGGTCTCTACATCATCAAAATTAAAAAATCCACTAGTTGTATCAATGTAAAAGGCAATGTATCGATACCATTGCCAATTGCATGAAACTAGCTATGTCCTAGCAAAAATCGTGACTTTTGGTCGAATGTAATCTTACAAAAGTGAATGTATTGATACAATCATGAATGTATCAATACATTCACTAATGTATTGATATACATTATAGGAAAAATTACTAATTTTATCAATATATTATACAATTTATCGATACATCCCGTGTATTTTGCCTAGTTCATCGCATTTTTTCATTACTTGCACCATTGCTTTAAAACATGAATCTGACCATGATTTTGGCTCCAAAAATTGTCCAATTTCATACTAAACTTCATGAAAATCATGTGGATTTTATTTTGGGCCTTAAAGATTGGATTGTCACATTTTTTAGGGGTCTATTAAGCTTGGGATTAAGACATTTCATGTTATAATTTGTTTTAATGAAGGGTAAGCTTAGCATTACTCAATGTGCCAACCCATGCATGATGTTTTTTGGCTACAAAAATAGTACATTAGCCATCAAATATCGAAAGCTAAACCCTTGGTACATTGACTCATCAAATTGTACATGAAAAATGTCCCAAATACCCTTTTTTTTTATGGCTAAAATCATATGATATATAATGGACATTTTGAGCTCAACCAAAGGATACACACTTAAATTTTCACATGCTCCTTTTAGCCAAAAAATCCTATTCTTGTAGCTCCCTAATACAACCTCCAAAAACCTTCATAAACCCTTCTTATCCATTACTTCTCCTTTTTAATACCTTCCTTATTGATACTAACCTTGAAGCTCCCTTTTTATACTTTTTTCCTACTAATCTAAAATAAAGAAATGAAAGAAAGTGAGCTAAAAATATGGGAAGTTTGGAAGATTTTTTTGCTCAATAACAAAGGCAAGATTTTGAAGCTTCTTAGTGTACATTCTATGCTTTCTCTATTCATTTTTTTCTTCATCATCTCATTTTATTGAGCTATTTTCATGGAAGTCATGACCTTATTCTAGGATGGTCATGTATTTTGTGGCCTTGGCTATGGTAGTATTAATGTTCTTGATGCTTTGTTGATGCCTTGATATGTTTCCTTTATGATGACCATGTTTAGGGTGCTTTGCTTATCTCGAGACCATGTATTGATTTTGTCTTGAAAATTATTTAAATATGTCCATATCATCTCCCATGTCGCGACTTTGATGTCATTCATAAAGCCAACACATTCCTTGCATTTGAATGTCCATAACCTAAGTCTAGCTTTAGGAAAATCAAAAACAAAAATTCCTTTGTTTTGCATTGGTAGCATTATAGATTATGGCCTTGTCTTAAAAAATTATTTTCAAAACCTATACAATTTTTCTATATTATTTTGGCATTTTCTCATAGAAAAAGCATCGAATTACTTTTCCAATAGTATCTTGTTTGCCCTCAGATCACCTTGAATGAGGGAGTTATGATTTTTCAAACCTTTGCTATTTGGAACCCCAAGAATCATTGATTAACATTCTGTTTGTTTTATTTCAACCCCTTAAATGAATTTTGTGGAATTTTTAAATTTTTTTCCTAAAAATTACATGAATTTCTCTTTCTAAAAAGGTATTGTTTGCAATTTAATGACTCCAAATGCATCCGAGATGATTTTTCAAAGCTTGCTACACTTTTTCCCTTGCTTGTGCTATCAGCACTGAACTAAATCTGACTTTAAAAATTATTTCCCCCTAGAAAGTGATCTTTTGTGATTTTTGAAATATTTTAACATTAATCCTTGTCTAGTTTCCTTTCCAACCACACCTTACTCGACCCCTAGAACCTTCGGATCGATCCAAAAAAATAAAAAAAGGCAATAGTGTGATGCTATCTTTTGTTTTCAACATTAATTAAAATTAATTTATTTTTTTGAATTCTTTCTCCAAGGTATTCGAATGCTTCTAGGTGAGTTTGATTGATCCCATAGAGTCTAAAAACATATGTTAACCCTTTTAGGCTCTAATCAAAGCATGAGCATCTTTCAAATTTTATCATCCTTATTTTTATCAATTCTTACATTTTTATATCAAAAGCCACTGGTTTTGTCAAAAACCATCAAAAATGTTATCTTATTAAGAAATTATCAAATCGTTTTCAATTTAAATATTTTAATGTCATCTTTTCAAAAATCATCAAAAATCAAATTTTCTTTCTTTCAAGTTTCTTTAATGTCGACGTTCCACATGCCTGACCTTTACAAACTTTGGACGATCTGAAGGGCCAAAGCACGCTTGACTTAAAAAATATTTTGATGATTGACATGAGGGAGTAAAGGACCGTCGAACGAATAGCTCATCTAACTAGTCTTAGATGGCCACCATGAAGTGGCCATAAAGTTGGAGTCACCATCGATCATTTTAAGTTAGGCATGATCGGATGCCTATTGAAAATAATACCAGAGATTCATTGTTTTGGGTTTGGGAGTTG
>JBBYHK010468786.1:0-20727 GCA_038382065.1 Adansonia grandidieri
CTTCTTCTTCACTGTCATTGTTACTACCATTGTCAAAATTTGCATCAATTTGCTGTCAGAAATGTCCCAATCACTGGATCACCCCTCTAAAAATTAGGGTTTTGCTTGGTGAGAATGATGAAAGGAAGTAAAACTGAAATTTTGTTAATCTAATGGTGGACATTCATATTCACTTTTTTTTTTTTTTTTTTAAATTTGTAGCTTAATCGTTAGATAAATAAGTTTTCAACACTATTCTTTCTTATTATTAATTCTACTGAATAAAGCTTAAAAATGTATTAAGCTTAAGTGACCAATTTTTTTTAGAAGTTTTAAGACTAGAGAAGCAAAATGTACAAAGATAAAAACTATAATAAAAGAGAAAATTGTTTTTTCAAAAATGAAATTCAAGAATTTTGATATTATATAAAATTAAAATATTTATTTTATTAAATTGGATAATCAATTATATTAAGAGTTTAAGATATAGGAAAAGCTTAACTATTAGATTTAAGTTGTACTTATGTTCCTAGGGTAACAAACGTAGTCAAGTTAAAAAAGAAAAAAAAAAGTGTCTTGTAGTTTGCTGACATATCGCAGATATAAATGCAAATTTAAATCGTTTGAGACAAATTAGCCAGAATATACTCATCCGTTGAAATACTAAGAAAAATAAATAAAAATAGTGAGAAAATGATGTAGCTCATTTGCAATATTGCAGTGACGGTGCCCGAACTTAAAATGTTTCCTCCTCCGCTTAGTCGCTTTCTTGTATAATTTGGAAAAAGCTGTTTTTGTTATATGTGCTTTGTACAGCCCAAAGGGTGGAGCCAAGAGGGCATAGGGGGGCATGGAGGCTCCAAAGCTCCTACATATTTCTTTTAAAAAAACTTTAGCTAGGAACCCTACATTTAGAGATGCCAATATATGTGTTGTTTTCTATTATTATTATTATTATTATTATTTATGTGTTATAATTATGTTTAAAGTGTTATTAGACTTATCAATTTTTTATTCGAATGATAAGTTCATAAATCATAAAATTTATACACTTTATATTCTTAGTTTTTGTTATGTTTTCCATTTTTATTTTGGTTACTTACGCTTGTTTTCCAATTACAGATTTATTTTGGAGAATGAAACAAAAACATGTGAAAGGATGTTAATGAGCTTTAGTAAAAGCTAGATTCTTGCACTCCAAGTAATGGGTAGATTCTTGCTGCCCAACCAAAAAGATCAACTATATTTGCTTTGACAGTAACATCCAGATTTCATACTTGCCGCAATGTGCTGAGACATGAATCTCAAAGTGCTGGACTTGAATGGATAAATGCCTTTCATTTCTTTCTTTTTTTTGTGTGTTCGTGTTAGGGATCATGTTATTGAAGTGAATCGCTCATTCAACTTAATCCTATATGGTTATTACAAAATGACCATTTGACTTTGATACGCCACCAATCTATTTTGATTAGGTTAAATTGGTCACCTACCAGAGTTCATCTTTTGAGGTTTACAAAGCCTCAAAAACAAATTCTGAGGCTACGTTAACAATAAAGATTGCTTGAAAAAGGGTTCGACAGTTGGTTATCTATAAAGTGACACGTTTCCTTTCCACATTGGCCGTAAAATGATACCTTCTAATTGATGCTAACTTAAATTTGGATTTTTAATCAGTTGGTTTTTGGTATTTAATCATAATTTTTGCATTTCAATAAAATTCCCTAAACTACCTCTATTATTCCATTCTTGAGAAAATCAGGTTTTTAGTATTTTTAAAGTCAACATGTCATATATATCTCGTTGGACAAAACTGAAAGAATATGAAAGTTTTGTTTCGTGAAATTAAAAAAAAATCCTGATTTTACTCCTTGTAAAAAGGTATATCTTGTTGTCAAAATAATCTATAAATCCCTCTCATATACTGGAGAAATTCATAAATCATTTTAATTTGGGGACATTGCCTCAATTTTTTTTTAAAACAACGATTTTATTAATTAATTAGGAAAAAGGCCAAGACTTGGTGTAAGACAGTCTCGACAAAAGGTATGAAACTAATCCTAATAGGCTGGTTTCTATGGTAGTATGAAACTTAAACAAACTAGGCTTAGATAGAATAGAAGGTATGGACCTAAACCTAATAGACTCGATTTCTACAAAAAATAGGAAACCTAAAATTAAACGAAGGCCTAATCTCATCAGAAGGTACAAACCTAAATCTAAAGGACTCAGTTTCTACAAAAAGTATGAAACCTAAACCAAATTAGGATGCTGGCTCGATGGAAAGTATGGACTTAGGTCTAGTGACTTGATTTTGATGGAATTTGACAAAATTACCTCACGTGGGTAACTTTATGCTAATATGTGTCTAAAAATTGCAAAAGGACCCCTAAATGGTTTAAAAATGCGAGAAATGCATCTAAATGACTAAAATACCCTAAATAGGTAATTATGTGTTGGAAATAACTTAAATAGCCCTAAATGCAAAGTTTTACTAAAAAGTCTTTAAACTTCCTAAAATAGCAAAATAACCCTTACATGGTTTAAAAATGCAAGAAATGTGCCTAAATGACCAAAATAACCTAAATGGGTAATTATGTGATGGAAATGACCTAAACAGCCTTAATGTGCAAGGTTTTCCTAGAAGGTCCTTAAATATTTTAAAATTTTGAAATGACTCCTAACTTAGAAATGGATGAAAAGCATTTAAAGGTGTTTAAAATGCATGGGAAATTTATATAAAAGGCCCTAGATTATTCAACTAAATTTGATTCATCATGAAACATTTAAAAAAAAAATTCAATTTAGTGCCTAAAGCTTAATTAAATTGCAAAATGGCCTTAAAAATCAAATTTTGATAATAAGCCCATAAACCATTTGGCCAAAGCCCTAAACACCTTTAATGTTCTTATACAAAATGGGAAAATTATTTTTAGGCCCCTAAAAAGTATAAACATTCCAAAGATGCCCTTGTTGGCCTTAAAAAAGGGGAATGCAAAATGCCCCTACATTGGCTACTCCAAGAAACACCCCAATAAAATTTTCCTTCATGAATCAAGGCATGCATGGTGTCCTAACCAGCCAAACACAAATCTAACACACCAGACTTGGAATGGATAAAATTTCTATTCTATTTCCTTGTATTGGAATAGGACCTAATTGTTAAATCGAATTGCTCATCCAATTTAACCCTAAATGATTGTTATGAGATGACTAAAAGATTGGGAATAGCCACCTATTTATTTTGGCTAGGTGAGATTGGTCACCTACTAGAGTTCATCTTTTTGAAGGTTACAAAACTCTTGAAAAGAAACTTCAAAGATCGCCTAAAAATCAATCATTTATATGAAAAGGGTTTAAGAGTTGATTACGCACAAAGTGAGACATATCCTGTTTGCCATGCCCGTAAATCAATACCTATTAATCATGTGTAATCCTAAATCTCGATTATAGTTAGTTTTAATTTTTGATATTTAATTATAATTCCCACATTTGAATATATTTAGAATTAATATTATTTTTTCAGTTTCAAGTTAATTGGGTTTCAATTAATTTTTAAAATCAAAATATTTTTCGTACTCTTTCGAAAAACCTAAAGGAATACAAGAGTTTTATTTCTCAAGAAAATCTAAAATATACTATTTTAAAGAAGGTATTCCTCTGTTTAAATTAATCGATGAGATAACTTCTATATGTTAAAAGCATATATGTGGACTATTTTAACTTAGAGGTATTATCTTTAATTTTAATACGACATATACAATAATTAATAAGTCATATTATGTTTTTATTTTTATTTTTTGTATAATAGCACCTAAAAGGCTCTAAAAGACATACATTGACACAAAGGTTCTCATACGGCCTTAACGGACATGTTTTGACATAAAGGTTCCTGCACAACTCTAGACTTGGTTTTGAGGTACTATTACCTAAATAACCTTAATGGAAATGTTTCATCAAGAAGGTTCCCACATGACCTTAGATTCAATTTTAAGGTACCATTACCTAAATAACCCTAATGAACATGTTTTGACATGGAGGTTCCCACATGATCCTAAAGACTCAATTTTAATGTAGTATTACCTAGATACCCCTAACGGACATGTTTCGACATAAAGGTTCCTGCATGTTCTTAAAATGTTAAAAATTTCCTATGATGACCTTAGATTATACAAAATACTCTAAATGGTCCTAAAATGCATGGAAATTGCTAAAGCGACCTTAGATTATGTGAAATAACCTAAATGGTCCTAAGATGCATAGAAAATGCAAAATGGTCCCTATATTACATAAAATAATCTAAATGGCACTAAAATGCATGAAATTACAAAATAATCATTAAATCATGGGAAATGACTTAAATGACCCTAAAATGCATGAAAATACATAATAGTCCCTAAGTCATGGAAAATGACTAAAATGCTCTTAAAATACATAAAATAATATAAAAGTCACCAATTAATGGAAAATACCTAAAATGACATAAAAATGCATGGATGTTTCAAAATCATCCTTAATATGCATGGAAACATTATTGAGAAATTTCAAAATGTCCCTAAAAAAAGTTTCAAACACTTCTAAACACCCCCATGAACATCATTTTTCACCAAAAAAAATGCATCATACATGATTTTTACTCACAAAATATTTCATTAACATGAACACGCATGGAGGCATGATGATACATGGAGATGTTATCATGAACATAATATTTCATGAAAAGTGCATGGTAATATAAATCATTATCATAATGCATGAAACATTATAAAATGCATGTCATACATAATTATAAACATAAAACAGCCCATCAACTTGAACATTCGTAGGTACACTAACAGGCATGGTGATGTTGCCATAATTATAATATTTTCATAGAAAATGCATGGAAATATGAATCATGATCATAATGCATGAAAATATCATAAAATGCATAAATCATTCATAACATAAAACAAGGGTACCATGTAAACTAAAACTAGAGTTAAGACATAAGAAATTGCTCGATGAAAACTTATAAAAACTAAGAAATTCAACAAAAAACACTTAGGAAACAAGTTTTCTTTATGCAATCTGATTCTTACAAAATTTTTAACCAAAATCATCAAAGAAAATGAAAACAAAATATTTGCAAATCATAGCTCAAGATTTGGCCATAAACATGGCTTTTATACATTTGGTTCAAATCATCATTTAAGCATGGCTTAAAATCTTGAAGCTCACATAAGATAAAGAGAAAAATGAACGAAAACAAAGTAGAAAACCACTTTGAAACCAACTTTTTTGGAACTCTTCCTTCTCTTTTCTTTATCGTTTTTCTTTTATGGTTACCTCAACTTAGAACCAGTTTTGTCTTTCATTTGGATGCCTTATGAGGTTTAAAACCTTCCTTGGCTGATCAGCCATGATCCCATACATTATCGCCAATTTCTTAACAACTCACCCATGCTTGCTGGTAAGCGATTCCTCTAAACCTTAGATGTTCTAATCAAAGAGGCTAAAACCTTTTTATTAAGGCATGGTTTCAACTAGGTTTTGCAGACAAACTTAGATGCATGGACTCAAAAAGACACTTCCACCCAAAATGGCTATATCATTGTTCCGTTCAAGAAAGAGCTTTTAACTTTAACCCAAAATGGTATTCCATTAAATTTTAACCGAATTAAGTTCAAAGTGGTTAGAAAATAATCAAACTAAATGCTATTTAGTTCTCAAGTATGGTTAAAGTATTAATCTTACCTATTCAAAGCTAATTCAAGCTTCTAATGGTGTAGGCTATGTGAGTAACTTTCATGCTTATAAGTCTTTTTGTTTTAATGTGAAAATAATAGTGGAAAGCACCTTACATGATTATAGAGTGATCCAAGGTCATTAGAGAGGTGAAAAGTTAGCAATATTTGATTAAATAGTTTATTCGTGCCCAAAAATATCATGCAGTTTTGATATATTTTGCAATGTACCGATATAACTGCTTCTTACTAGCCAAAACCCATGAAAAACATGAAGATGTATAAATACAATGCATATTGTATTGATACCTTTGCAATTGTATCGATACAATATGCAATTATATCAATATAAATGCCTTCTCAAGTTTTAGAAAGACCTTAGCTTGATGATATATTAATACATTAATGAAATGTATTGATTCATATTTGTGAATTTCAAAAAAATGATATTTTTTTTTACCTTTCAAAGGTTTCAAATGCTGCCCTTTTCTTCTTTGCCTATGTATTGGTGACATGACACTTGGTAGTCTTCTTTTTTTGTTAATGACCTTTCAATGAAGTCTTGAGATGTCAAAAATTGGTTGAAAAGAGACGTTTATTTTACCTGATGTCTTAAATTGAGCATAGTTGGTTTGAAAGGGCCCAGATATAATCTAGTGTCTACTTATAGCATATCAGGACTATCCTAAGCTACTAACAAACTCAAATGACAACCAAAATTAAAAAAAATCATAACTTCCATGAACAAGTTAGAGGAAATCATGGACAAATGTTTAGTAAAATTCTAATGGTCACATGCAAAATGAAATTGAACAAATACATGTCATGCATGAACCATGGAAACTTATTAACACTAAAATTAATATTAATTCCTATAAACATGATTTAAGACAACCAAGCTTTGAAAACATGTTTTTGATGAACATTAAATCAAACGATAAAAAAAATCAAAGAACTAGATCATTGATTTCACTTAAATGAATTAGGATCATGAAGCTCTTTAAAAGGAATATGAAACTTTCAAAATCAAAATGAGGATAATGAATGATATATATGATAAATGAAAGAATGTTCATAAGAAAAACAAAATCAAAAATAACTTTCTCAACTTAAAACCTTTGTTTTTTCCAACTTAAAGCTTTAAAAATCATTTTTTTTCCTAAAAAAAAAATGAATGGAAGGCATCCTCCCCTATAAGCTCAGGGGGGAAAATCCCTTTGGCCGAAGGTCTCTCTTTTTTCATGTAATTTTTTTAGTTGAATTTAACAACACCAACTCATAGTGGCCAACTTATTGTTTCATGCATGAACAAGCATATGCCAAAATGGGAGGTGGTAGATGATTATGTTGGATGTGAGTCTCCATTTTGCAAGGGAGACAAGTGGATTTTAATGAAAAATTAAGTTAAAATAAATAAAAAATTTAAAATTTAAATATAAATTAGAAAATAATACTATATGTGAAAAGTATAATTTGTATGTTAAATTAAGCAAATGAATTTAATTTACTAACCTTTGGATTAATTTCTTAAGCTTATGTAATCAAATTAACAAGTAATGTTTAAATTAGAAGAAAATCATGTACAAAAATCCTAATTAAAAATGATCATGCATGAAAATATTTAATGTGGACCTTAAATACATGTATATGAAAAGTAATTAATGAATTCATGTAATGGAAACCCTAATTGAAATCAAACGGAAGAATTTAAATTGGAAGCACTAAAGTGTGAAAGAAAAAAAATGTTAAATTAAAATCCATTTATTTAAAAGATCAGTCAAAGCTCTATATGTAAAAAATTCAATTAAAAATTTAATCATACAGGAATTCTAATTAAAAGATCGTAAGGAAAATTGAATAAAAGGAATTGACACAAAAAATCAAATTGGAAGAATTTTAATATAAATCTAGAAAAGCCCTTAAAAATTTAATCAAAAATTCTTATGCAAAGAATTTAATTAAAAACCCCATGCACCAAGGTTTCTACAAGTCTCATGTATTAAAGAAATTAATTTCATACGTAAGGAAAAATTCTTAGTGAGAAATTCTAGGCATAAAATTCCTAAGTGGGATAGTCCATGCATAAATGCTCCTAAAAATATCTTAAAAATATCCTATGTAGAATTCTAATAAAATAGTTTTAAATTCTTTATTAATAATGTGACTAAATGAGAAAGTCTCTTACGTGAGAAAAGAGAAAATTAAAAATTCTAAACTTAAAAAAGTTAACGGGAAAAAACTTATGGAAAGAAATTCCATACTTAAAGAAGCAAAAAATTCAAAAGGGATTCGAGTTTGGAAAAAAACTAACTAAATATAAAATGCTTAATTGAAAATATTTAACAATGATAAAAGAATAAAAGATTCAAAACACAGAAAGAGTTTACAAAAAATCCTTATGAAAAAGGAAATCCAAGAAACCATCCAAAATTAATTAAAAAGTACAATTTGATATCTCGTAATTTAAATGTCGATACAGACTTTTTCTTTACAATTTTTTATTTTCCAAAAGGAGTATCAACATAAATAATGCACAAGTATCAGTAAAAATATATGACAGCCTATTTGCAAATTTTGTGTAAAAATGTCTCAAAATCATTTTAACAAAGAAAATTAAATCAAGCATAGTACATTTAAAATAAATTCCATAATTCTATAGAAATAAAATTAAGATTGATTTTCCTTTTCAAACTTTATCTTTTTAACCAAGTTTATTCTACGAGCGTGGGATGCAAATCCCTCGATTGTGCTCAAACGGCCATCAAAATATGACTAAATAGGTCCTAAAATGCCCGATCGCCATAGAGGGGGCTAACCCTTACTAGGACAAATATCGTGTTATTGGTCTTGGATATTCCAGAAAATTAAAGCAAGGGCCTAGATAAATTATATATCGATACTACTATGGATAGGATTCTCCAACTTTATAGAGGATTATTTTTCAACCACTATAAATAAAGACTTAACCTTAACATTCAAAAAGAAAAAAATTAGAATTAAGAAAAGGAGTCTGAGAGCATAAGAAAGAGAATAAAGGAAGAAAAGAAGAATCAATCGGAGAGGAAAATAAGGAGATTACTATCAGCCACCATACTTAAGTTTCTTCTTTCTTTTTATTTTTCTCTTTTCTTTCATTCTTGCTAGAATTTTTCTTATGAATTTGTTATTGAGCACATCAAATATACGTAACTAAAATTTTTGTTTGGTTTAGGGTGATTTCAAAGCCCTAGACATGACTTTTAATTGATTTTCAGATATTATTTATCAATTAAAATTGCTTATGTTTTTCCATTAAAGTAGTTTATGATTTTTATCCTAATTTGTTTAGGTGCATAACTAGATAGACCTTAACATTTATCTATTGCTAGATTAGGAATCTGAATCCATAATGGCCTTGTTTTCTTATTCATTAATAGCAGTTTATGATCAATGATTTTGGTTAGGTTTTGTTGATTGTGATTTGGAACATAACCCATGTTAAATAATTCAAGCTTATGTGTTTATTGCTTATATCAACCTATCTTTCTTATGTTAAAGCTTCTATTAAATTAAATTTGAAGAGCTTATTCTAGATTATTGAATAGTTAGAAATTAAATAGAGAGCTTGTTATATTCCAAGATAAACTAAGGAATGATTAGGGTAGCAAAGCTTGTTGTTATCTACAGTTGGTAATTAATAAGTTCATAAATCACATATTTATATACCTTTTACTTGTAGTTTTTGTTATGTTTTCTAGCTTTATTTTAGTTATTTATTTTACTTTTCAATTTTAGATTTATTTTGAAGAATAAAATGAATGCATGTTAATGAGGATGTTAATGAGCTTAAAATATCAAAATCACAAATATGGAAGAAGATATTAGAGTAAAAAAGATCAGATTTTGTAGTAAAAGCTTGATTCTTGCACTCTAAGTAATATGTAGATACTTGCCTTAAAAGCATCAGAATTCTTTAACTAAATCTACTATTAAAGTGACATCTAGACTTCCTACTTTGAATATGATTCTCCAACCTAAGGTTTTCAGTCACTATAAATAGAGACTTCACCTTGGCATTTAAGAGGGAGAAAATTCATAACTAACAAGAGTAATTAAACCTTGACATGATTTGTTTACATGAGTAATTAAATAAACCTTGATAATTATCTATTGCTAGATTAGGAATCTTAATCTATAATTAACATATTTTCCTATTCATTAGTAGCAGTTTTTGATCAATGATTTGGTCAAGTTTTTGTTGATTGCAATGTAGAACATAACCTAAGTTAAATAATCTGAGCTTATGTGTTTATTTCTTAAATCAACCAATCTTTCTTATCTTAAAACTTTTATTAAATTAAATATAGAGAGGTTATTTAATAGTTAGGGATTAAATAAAGATCTTATTCTATTTAATGACAAACAAAGCAAAGATTGGGGTAGTTGAGATTGTTGCTATCTATGGTTGGTTGTTTCAAGAGGTAATTGTAGATAATTCTAATAATGATTCATAGTTATATTTAGAGGTGGCGAATGTTCCTTAACCATACTTTTCATCATTATTGTTATTTGCTAGATATAAAATTTTTCTTCCTTAAATCTTAGTTTTACTTTTAAGTTTTCTTATTTTATTTGCATTTCAATATAATAAACCACCCCATTAAAGTTTACTTTGTTTTATTTTTTTATGTGAAGTCTTTTTAAATTGTTTGATAATATTAGATTAAAGTTTTGCATTAATAACTTATAAATTGATAACAATCATTGTGGATACAGCTTTGCTTTCTATTGTACACAACAACAACCATAAATTAATGTAAGCATTTAAGAGACACATTATTTAGTATATCAATTTTTTTCGCCGTTCTTGGGGATTGCTTTCTTTAATTTATTTGTTACTTGGGTTTTTTGTTAAATGTTCAAACTTCCCAAAATAGAGATAGATCAAAACAAGCTTTGAAGAATATTAGAATTCACATCATTCTATCATAAATCAAATGAGAAGTTAGCATATAATGTTTAATCCGAGCAAGGTGTGATGGTTGTAAATAATCAAACTCTTAAAGAGTTGGCAACTTCAGATTCGGATCAACAATCATTATGTATTGAAGATCCTAACCTTATGGTAGCTTTTGAGCTTAAATCTAGTATGATCCATCTTCTTCCAACTTTTCATGGTTTTGGTAATAAAGATCCAAACAAGTACTTTAAAGAGTTTCATGTAGTATGCTTAAGCATGAAGCCAACCAGGATCTTTGTACTAATACTGGGAGCTATTTAAGAACCTATATACATCTTGCCCTTATCACTAACTTATTGATCAACTCTTAATCCAATATTTTTATAAAGGACTTATCCCACTGGATATGAGCATTATAGATATAGCAAGTGAAGGATCTTTAGTGGTCAAGACATTTATGGAAGCAAACCTTGATAGCTAATATGGTAGCCAATTCGTAATAGTTTAGCAATAGATTAGATTTGCTACCAAGGAAGGTA
Organism: Adansonia grandidieri; assembly: GCA_038382065.1. Taxonomy (NCBI): domain Eukaryota; kingdom Viridiplantae; phylum Streptophyta; class Magnoliopsida; order Malvales; family Malvaceae; genus Adansonia; species Adansonia grandidieri. Next base: position 11,181 of record JBBYHK010468786.1, read on the forward strand.
AATAAGGTTAGTGTCACTTCAAACTTTAAAAAATAACTAGCTAAGCTCACCTTTCTAGTTCAACCAATGGCCATAGATAATGTTTAGTAATTAAAGAAGTATGTTGCTTGCTCTATGGTGGATCATTCAATCAAAATGTGCTTGTCATTACAAAAGAATAATTTAGATCAAGCCAATACTCTAGCTGAGTTTCAAAGGTAGCAAGGGATACAAAGATAAAATTATCATTCTTTCTTGAAAATTTATAATGTTGGATGAATGGATCATTTTAAATCTTAGTATTTAGGAAATTATCTGAAAGCTTGCAAATTACCATCATCCACCAGCTTCAATCAACCATAGCCTTAAGAACAAAATCAATTTTAGCCATAACCTATGACTCATAACTGAGGTATATCCCTTGAAGATATAGTTAAATCTTTAGCTACTAACTCTTTGCAATTTAAATAAGAAACAAGAATAGCCATCATGAATTTGGAAATGCAAATGAGTCAATTGGCTATTAGCGTCACTAAATTAGAGGCACAAGGATCTAGAAAATTCTTTTCGGAAAGTATCATTAACACAAAAGAGAATGCTAGTGCTATAACCTTAAGGAGTAAAAAAACAAATTAAGGAAGCACAAAAAAGAGTAAGGAAACTTAAGGATGGGATAAATCAGAAGAGAGATTCAACTATTAAGGATAATTAAGTCATAATTCCTATTAAGAGTACTTCAGCACCTAAGGTAACTTAGAAGGTTCCTATTTCTACAAATGTTTCTTCTTTACCTTTTCTTAGCAAATTTGCAAAGTCCAAAAAGGAGGAACATGAAAAAAAAATTATGGAAACCTTTCATAAGGTACAAGTGAATATACTTTTATTAGATGCTATTAAACAAGTACCATAAAGAGCTATGCACCACCAAGCACAAATTAAAGGATAACATGTGAATGCATATGCAATTTTGCGAAGAATGTTTTCACCAAAATGTAAAGATCCAAGAATTTTCACCATACCATGCACTATTGAAAATAGTAGGTTTGAGAAAGCCATGCTAAATTTTGGCATTTCTATTAATATTATGCCTTATTCTATTTATACTTCTTTAAATTTTGGTTTACTTAAGGATACTAGGGTTGTTATTGGATTTGTTGATCAATCTAATGCTTATCTAAAAAGGTGTTTTGAATGATGTTTTAGTATAGGTGAATGAGTTGGTTTTCTGTGTTAATTTTTATGTTCTTAAGATAGAGGACTCATCATCTATGCCAACATCATTACTTTTAGCAAGACTATTCATGTAAACTACTTGTACCAAGAGAGATATTTATAATTGTATCCTAAATATGGAGTTTGATGGCAAGATTATATGCTACAATATTTTAAAAAAAATGAGCAAGGATGCATTGGAAACTATAATAAGGAAGAACCTTAAGCAAAAAGATTCTCAAATGCCAAGAAGGGTACAGGTTAAGCGGAAGATAATAATCAAATGCTAATGGGTGGTAATCCATTAGATCAAAGCTTTGCCAACATGCTATAATCATTTGCTTTCTTTTCATTTCCCTTTTATTATTCTTTTTTGTTTATTGTTTGTTTAGTATTTAGGTCATTTTAGATTGCATTAGTTTGTCTAGTTTGAGTCTTTAGATAGTATTTTTGTTTGTTTATGTGTTTAAGTTCATTTCAATGCAATAATGAGACATAAATTGAGTAGGTCTAAAACTAGGATATTAGTGAAAAAATCTTCATGAGAATTAGGCTTGAAACATCATTCTTCATAAACCAATATTAGTATGATATGTTAATTGAAAAAGAAGCATGTTTAGACCTAGGATTGACTTATATAAATATACTTGAGAGTTTTACGCCAATATGATTGATACATTATGCACATCAATCTAGTTTCTTTTCTTTTGTGCTCATATGGTTACATGTTTCTGTAAAACTTGCTTTAAACTATTTGAGACTACATTGATACATGTGATGATATGGATATGATTGAGGCATTAGGATTCATACTACTAAAGCCAAATTGCCTACCTTTAAGTGTTTTTTTATCCCCTAGATAACCTTTTGACTTAAATAGGCCTTCCCATTCATAAAACTTATATACTTAACCTTTCAACTCAAAAAAACAAATATCCACCCTAATTCTTAGTAGAGTATTTGGGATCTTATGTGTTGTTGGAATTAATGTTCTTGAGTTTGATGTTAAAAGAATTAGTTTTGTAGAATTCTTATTGTTTATGTGTTGCTATTTGATGGATAATAAATAGTTATCTCAAACACATGCATTTCATTTTTAAAAAAAGAATGAAAGAAAGAAAAAAATAGGAAAAAAAAAAACAAAAATAGAAAAAAAAAGTTATGCATGGTGTATTGAAGTTCAAGATATGAAGTCTAAATAGAGTACAATATATTGAGAATAAAGATATGAACTAATAAGATGTTACACTTAACTTATTTATATTTTGCTTTACTAATTCTTTTAGAATTATTTGTGATTTCCTTATCATTTTCTTCTTTCTACCCATATCCTATAGCCCTATTACAAATATGAATAAAGACCTATTGATACATAAAGTTGTATGTTCTTAATAATGTAGAATGGATGGACAAGCAAACATATGATAATACTATTTTCATGAGATTGATGGAGTGTAAACTTTTTACCACTACTATGAAATGTGAAAATCATGAGAGTATCCTATCTAAGAAGTTGAGATTAAGTTTGCATGTGCATTATTTGAGATATGTCATGTTAACGTTGGCTTAATACAAACCGTAAAAATTAAAACATGATTCTTTCTGAAATTCTTTAAGCTATTTACTAGTTAACCTTATCAAATTCTTGCCTTTAATTTTTATTGTGAAGATTAAGAGTATTTAATTTTTATTACATTTCAATATTTCTTATGCTTTCAATATTTATGAATATCATTCTAGCAAGCCTTCATAAGACTAAACTTATCCACTAGGGACATGTAAGGGTTAAAAGTCTTGTGTCACATGTTAAATGCCACTTGCAATTTCCTATGAAAATGGATTAGATTAGATTTTAGTACTTCTTTTTTTATTTCGTTTTGCTTGAAGACTAGCAAAAGCTAAGAATGGAATAATTTGATAAATACATATATAATACATTTATATACTTTTTAGTCTTAGTTTTTGTTATGTTTTCTATCTTTATTTTACTTATGTTTATTTTTCAATTTCATATTTATTTTGGAGAATGAGTTAAAAGCATGGTAATGAGGATGTTAATGAGCTTAAAATATCATAATCACAAATATGAAAAAAGATATTGGAGTCAAAAAGATCATACTTTTTTAGTAAAAACTTGATTCTTGCACTTAAAAAGCAAGCAGGTACTTGCCTTAAAAGCATTAGAATTGGTCAACCAAAACTACTATGAAAGTGATATCTAGATTTCTTACTTTGAATAAGATTCTCCAACGTAGGGTTTTTAGCAACTATAAATAGAGACTTAACCTTGGCATTTAAAAGGGAGAAAAATTAGAATTAAGAAGAGGCTAGAGCAAAACTAAGGACAACTAGAAGAGAATAAAAAAGAGAAGATTAAGAGAAAAGGGAAGAGATTACAACCAACTACCATACCTAAATTTTATTTTTCTCTCTTTTTTCCTTTCCTTTCAATCTTGTTGGAATTTTTGATGAATCTGTTATTCAATATGTCAAGCATGTATGACTAATTCTTTTATGGTTAAGGGTGATTTTAAACCTTAAACATGATTTTGTAATTGATTTTCAAAATTATTCATCAATTATCTAGTAAAATCGCTTATGTTCTTCCATAAAAATAGTTTATGATTCCAATCTTAATTTGTTTAGGTGTGCAACTAAATAGACCTTGATAATTATATATTGCTAGATTAAGAATCTTGATCCGCAATTTTCTTGTTTTTCTATTCATTAGTAGCAATTTATGATCAATGATTATGGTCAAGCTTCTATTGATTACAATGTGGAATATAAGTTAAATAATCCAAGCTTATGTATTTATTGCTTAAATCAACCTATCTTTCTTATTTTAAAGCTTCTATTGAATTAAATCTAGAGAGCTTATTCTATTTAAAGACAACTTAAGGAAAGATTGCGATAGCAAAGTTTGTTACTATCAATGGTTCATAGTTTCAAGAGGTAATTGTAGATAATTAAGATATTAAGTCATAGTATGTTTAGAGGTGGCGAATGATTCTTTAACCATACTTTTCATCATTATTGTTACTTGTTAGATAAAAATTTCGTTTCCTTAAATCATAGTTTTACTTTTAAGTTTTCTTATTTTATTTGCATCTTAACACAATTAACCCCCATTAAAGTTTACTTTGTTTTTTTTCTTATATGTGAAATCTTTCTAATTTATTTGATAATATTAGATTAGACTTTAACATCAATAACTTATAAATTGAGAGCAACCTTTATAGATATGACCCTTATGATTGTAGACGATAACAACCATAATTTGTGCAAGGATTTGAGAGATACATTATTCAGTGTATTAGTAGTTTTAAGAGATAATTGGAGATAATTTTGTTATTGATTCATAGTTTATATTTAGAGGTGGCCAATTAGTCCTTAACCGTACCTTTCATTCTTATTCTATTTGCATCTCAATACAATCAACCCCTATCAAAATTTAGTTTTGTTTCTTTTGTGAAGTTTTTTTAATCTGTTTGGTCGTATTAGATTAGAGTTTTGCAACAATAACTATAAATTGAAAATAATCTTTATGGATACGACCTTTACTTACTACTATACACAATAACTATAATTTAGTGTAAGGATTTAAGAGATACATTATTTAGGCCCTGTTTAGCATTGCTATTAGCACAACTTTTGAAGTCAAAAGTTGTTTTTCACAGCAAATGCAATGCTAAATAGATAAAAAAAATTTGGCTTTTGTGTTTAAAATCATGGTTTGACAACCTAAACCAGAAAGCTCAAAAATAGAGCTTTTAGGGTTTGAGAACTAGCTTTTAGATGAAATGACTTTATTAGCCTAAATATGTCTTTGAACTTTACTATTTTAAATATATATATTTTTTGACATTTTAACTCCTTAAAGCACTTTTTCACAGCAATGATAAACACTTAAAAGTTGTTAAACTTTATTTTTTTACCATACTTTTTTAACAGACTTTTTCTAACTTAACCTTTTCCAGTAGCAATGTTAAACTAAGCTTTAGAGCATCATCGACCCCAAAAGAATCGATTCAACTTGTCCAAACAACTCAATCGAACCTAATTGGACTTAAAAAATCAATAATCTGTAATCGACCAACTCAAACCTAAAAATGACCTCAATTTGAAATGACAGAACTCAAAATGACCTAAACTTAATACTTATAACCTAAATTAAGTATAATCTTGCTTTAAAACTTTAAGTTAATAAAAGTAGTACTTATAACAACATATTATTAATTTGTCTTAACTTCATAACTTATAATTACCAGTTTGGATTATGATGAAATATGCAAATACTCCTATTTTTGTTCTTTTATCTATATGTAAAATAATATAGTAATTATACATATGTAGATACTGCACAGAGTATATTATATTATTATAACAAGTTTGTAACAAGTGATTAGTTTTTTTAAATTGTTATTGTAATTTTAAAATATATTATATTAGTTGGAATGGAATTGATTTTTTATAATTATAAACAGTGTTAAGAATTTATCAAATTTTTTATTATTTTCAATTCATCTTTTATGTTTTAATATGTCTTATGAGAGATTATGTCATTCTGGTAATTATTTCTATAATCTAAAATTTTTTTGTTATTTTATTTAAATAATTTTTTATTTATCATATTATAAAGAAATATTAATTAAAAAATTATAATTGGAAGGTAACATGATGTCTGTATTATAGAAAAATTATTGTAGGGTGCCAACTAGAAAGGTGGATAATTACTGTCGACGTTCCACATGCTCGGCCTTTACAAACTTCGGATGATCCGAAGAGCCAAAGTGCGCTTTACTTAAAAATATGATGATTTGTGACATGAAGGAGTAAAAGATCGTCAGACGAATAGCTGATCCGACTAGCCTTGGATGGCCACCATGAAGTGGCCATAAAGTTGGAGTTGCCACCGATAATTTTAAGTTAGGCATGATCAGATGCCTATTGAAAACAATACCATAGATTCGTTGTTTTGGGTTCAGGAGTTGAAGGATTAGCACCCCCACAATGCCCGAAAATCGGTACCATCTAACTATATCTTAAATTTCAGTTTCCTTGGTTCCATTTTTATCATTATTTAAATATAATTCCCTCTAATGCATGAAATTTTGTAAAGATACGAGTCCAGATTTTAATGAAAATTTTATCACCTTTGCATCTCGGAGAGGTGAGAAACATAGGGATTTTTTTATGAAAATGATTTCCGGATGGGTTTTAAAAAAATCAGATATTTCATGTTCGGCACTGGAGAGATACCAACATGAGATATCGTTTTGTGATTTTAAAAATAATTTTTAAAGCATGAATGCTCAAGGTCCCTACAAGAGGAAACGTATCAGTAAGATAGGAAAGAAAACAATAAATCCACACAAAAATAAACACATAAAATACATAAATGAGAGGGATGATCGAGATGTATCTCATAGTTGTCTTCGATTATTGATGAATAACCGAGATGACAACGTTGAGACTTAGTCAGATTCAGTGGAAATTTGAGCAAAAAAAAAGATTTCGATGACTCAGGGATGTCTTGGAAAAAAGTTTAAATTTTAGAAGGAATGTGGAGAGTGAGGTTGTAGTACCCCCAAAGGTGAAAATTTGATGTCATATTGAGTTAAAAGCAGGGTTGGAGTATCCTCTCAAAGTAGTGGGGTTGGAGTATCCCCAAAAATAAAGGTTTGATATTGGATTTGAATTAAAAGTGGGGTTGGAATATCCCCAACAATTGAGGTTTGTTATTGGATTTAAGTTAAAAGCAGGGTTAGAGTATCCCCTTAGAATAGTGGAGTTAGAGTATCCCCAAAAATGGAAGTTTGATATTGGATTTTAGTTAAAAGCGGAGTTGGAGTATCCCCTCTAAATAATGGGGTTGAAGTATCCCCAAAAATAAAAATCTTCGATATTAAAAGGAGTGGGTAATATTTTTAAAAAAAGAGAATCTTTGAGAGTCGAAATTTTGGATACAATGTTCTTCTTTTGTTTAGCCGTGGTCTGAGTCTAAAGGGCTTAGGCCATGGGAATGAGTCGAGTAGATCATGAGGCATTCAAACGCCTCAATAAAAGCATTTCAAAAATTCGGCTAGAAACATAATACGACATTGCATCATTTCTCTTTCTGAATTTATTTTGAGCTCATCCAGAGATCCCCAAGGGTAAACAAGGTACGATTGGAAAGGTAACTCGATGAGGATTAATGTAAAAATATTCCATAAATCCTAGGAAATCACTTTTTAGGCAGAATTAATTTTAAACTTTAGCCTATCTCGGCACTGGCAGCATGTACAGGGTAAAGGTATAATGCATTTTGAAAAATCATTTTAGATTCATCCATAATCGTTAAAATGCGAATAATACTTTTTTGGAAAGGGAATTTCATGAACTTTATGGGAAAAATATTCAAGGGATTCAAAAATGTTGTTTGTTGGGCTGAAACAGCCCGAACAGTAGACTACTCATTGGATCTAGTGGTTTCAGACAACGAAGATTCAAAAAATTGTAACTATTTCATCCGAGATGATTTGAAGGTAAATAAGGTATCATTGGAATGGTAATTCGAAACCATTCAAGGAAAAAAGATAAATCATTTTTTATCTTTAAATAATTTTGCAAAACCATATTGCTGTACTGCTAGAAAAAATAAAGGAGGTGTTCGGTATTTTTGGTTATTCATTAGGTTAAGCTTGAGTCATGGATGTTCGAATGTTCGTAACCGAGATGAAGGGGTGGCATGGGCATCGTGGGTCATTCCACTCTCTCGAAGTAGTTTAGGATGATGAGACAACTCGTTAACCATGCCATCATAAGGGTGTTTGGCTAAGGACCAAGGATTCAGATTTTTTGACTAAAAAACTTCATTTTATTTTTTTTAAAAACCAGCATTCTTTTACTCATTCTTCCATGAATCCAGAACTGAGTGCTTGCTTTACCTCCAAGGTTGGAAAGTCAACTTCATAAAAATCTCAAGCTCATCTTATTCTCCATGTGTGGGAGATAGCATGTGCTTAACTTAGGGATATTTTTTGAAATCAGGTTTTCTAGCATTCAAACAAGCATCTCAACACAAACAAAGTGCCACAAACATGATATAGAACATGGAGAACATGTATGCACCAAAAAAAAAAGAATACATGGAGATGATAGAGAGATGCATGAACATACTTAGGATAAACATGCTGAAAAAAAGCATTTTTATTTCATGGAACCTATTAAGCTGCTAGGAAATGTATAGGCATACCTATGACATGTTAAGATGGATGCTTTAAACATGAGATGCAGGGGTGAATATGGAAGGAACATGGCAAGGTCACATGGATTGAGGCTTTTATGGTAATAAAAATGTAAGGGGACAGCATGTGGACACCAAGAAAAACATCAAGATCCTAAACTACCACAACAAAGCCATAAAAATGCATGGGAGTCCTAGGGTGGCCATAAAAGCATAAAAAGGGTTTACTAAGATGATGTTGATGACAAAACAGAAAATGTAAAGATTAAGGTAGAGGGGATATACCAAAAACTTAAACTTCCTTTTTTTTTGGAGCAATGGCTGTAGGCTCAATTTCTTCCTTCTTTTTGCTATTATTTAGCAAGAAAAGGATGAAAGGAAGTAGCTTTTTGATGGTATGGTTGACGGTGAGGCTTTTTAAGGATCAAAATGTGTGGAAAGTTGGGTTCTTGAAGGTTTTCTAGTGGTGTTTTAGGGTAACTATGGGAATGGAGTATGAGAGTCAATGAAATAGTGTTTTTAGGGCTAAAACTGGCTAAAGGATTTTTGGGGATGTCAAGAGTTTTCTAGGATTACTGTAGAGTTTTGAGATCTCTCTCTCTTCTTATTTTTTTGAGATCTCTCTCTCTTGGTTTAGCCCCTTGTTTTTAGAAGACAATACAAAGGGCCTCATTAATTTTTTTCTACAGCAGGGCATATCTTCAGCTGCCATGTTCAGTTGAGTTTTTTCTTATTGGTTTTGCCATGTTGATCAAGGGGGCAGAAAGGTTGTGAAAGCCTGCAAGCTGAAGATATGTCTGCCACCCTCTTACACCTATATATTTTATGAAAGTGACTTTGTCGTTAATTGTTTGGACTCCAAAAATTTGTTAGAATCCATTAATGAACCCATAGTTAAGGTTTGCAATCTTATATGATAGTTCTTTGGTGCAAAAACATGTTTAAATCGAGTTTTTGGAGGCTAAAAATGGCTCAAACTAGGTAAAAATGTCTTGGTGTATCGATACAAAACATGTTGTATCGATACACATCTCCTGAGTATCAATACAATGAGTTGTGTATCGATACTAAGAGCAAAAAAATGTTTCCAGTCTCGAGACTTAGAGGCCAGTATTGATACTCCAT
>JBBYHK010468808.1:0-12324 GCA_038382065.1 Adansonia grandidieri
AATAACTACATACGGTAAACATCAATAAAGTTCTATGCTATGAATTTATTTGATATATATTTGAGTTATTAAATCATATATGTAATTATTTATTGTATACATATATTATGTCATTATAAAAAATCCAAATCAATTGCTTGAGAATAGCCATAGCATCTTAAGTTAATTGATTTAGTTAAATTAGTAATTATTTATAATTAAGTTTTCTTTAAATAACTACATTTGAAGGATGGCATTAATATGTAATTTATTTATGCTCTAATTGCAATAAGTTAGCATGATTTAATATAATGTTCTACTGTAATTATTAACATGTAATAAAAAATTCCGCATATATTAAGAATGTCGTTATTAAAGTTTTAAATCATTAGCTTAAGATGTAGCCACAGCATCTTAATTGATTGATTTAGATGATTGTTGGTAGTTATTTAAAATAATAATAACTATATAAGAAAAATGACATTGATAAAGAATTATTTGTGATGTGCAATAAGTTTTATGCATATATGTTGGATGTTATTATTAAGTTATAAATCATTAATTTAAGAGTAGCCACAGCAGCTCGAATTAATTGATTTAGATAAAGTAATAGTTATTTAAAACTACATAAAGAAAAATGATATCCATAAAAATTTGGATCATGAAATTAGTTGTTTGGCCCTATAAGGAAATAGTTAATTTTGTAAATTGGTTAAAGGATAAAACAATATAACATCAAAGTTAAATTTTCCTAGGCCCACAAGTATGGATTATTTAATTTTGGTATTTTAAAGTTATTGTTTTATCGTTAAAGTTGAGTAAATTCATATATATGATGCACCTCTACTCATAAAAAGATTTGGGTTTACATTTGAATATAAAATATTCAATTGATGTATAGTTCCTTGCATTTTGCAGCAAATTCTACTATTGTGGTCTATAATGCTACAAGAATTAAATGTATCCGGTGATGAAAACTTACTCTAATGAAGGAGTTAATTATATTATATTGGGTGTAAGGACCTTCACTTAGCGTTTCGATTGGACAACTTGTCCTCAACGAATAAAGTGCATGAAAGAAAAATAGATTTTGATGTACATAGGAGCAATCTAATCATTTAAGGATAATGTACATCAAATCCTATATTAGTAAATCAAATTGGGATTTCATACTAAACTGTTACAATGTCAAGGATTATTACAAAGTCACTAAAGACTAAATTGTTAAATCTGATAAAGTTTTGACTATCACCCTAATAAAGACACTTTCAAGAATAAAGTGCAACAATTCTAAAAGTTATACATGAGCATATTATGGGATTTGAGAGACATTGTTGCTGGACTTAAATCTTAAAAATTGAGTTTTTCGAGTAAACTTCTTATCACTTATATAGTTAACTTTTTTCCTAATGAGTATGACCATGAGAAACACATATAAAGAAAAAATGGTCTATCAATGAACTCTCAGTCATACATGTTCAAAAGGAAAAGAGATTAAAGAATGAAAACTAGATTTAGTTAGCCTAGTGACTCAAGGTAAAAAGTGATAAGTAGGCAAATGTGTTATAAAAGTGAAGAAGGAAAAATACCAATAAAGAAAATGGCATCAGGTCCTTTAGTTTATTTTAACTCAGACACATAAAGAAAAATTACCTAAAGTATAAAAAGGACTTGAAAATAAAGGGAAACTCATTTTCTATGAATCTCTTTTAGTGATGTTCCTTATTATATATGGTGGTTGGACTTATGTTCAACGAATTATATTTTTATAACTATTTAAATTTTCATAAAGTCAAGGAAACTAAAGGAAAGTAGGAGGAATGTCTACTGTAGAAATTGCTAAAGACTATCAGGATCATTTTTTGAAATTAAGATTTGTTTTAAGCTTTAAAAGGGGTTTTATCTTTCATTTTAGAAAATTATCTTAGGTAAAAAGAGTTTTGAATTTAAATTTGTAAATTTTATTGTTAAAATTTCAAAAGAAAATTTTTCTATTGAATTTTCATCTTTAACTTGGATCTCGATTATGAGAATAAGTTTGTTAGATATTTATAGGATTTTTGGTAGTAAAGATGTGCTATAGATAAAAACTCTTTCGAAGTTGTGGTATAAAAATTGTGTTACATTTCCATATAGAAATTTAAGAGAGTTGACAATGATGGAGATCTTGAAACTCTTGAGTTTAGCACTTAAATTAGCTGCATTGAGGAAAAAGCAAATTAACAAATCCATAAAAAGGAGCTAAAGAAAGTACTATAATATTTAAAGATCATGCATATTCCTTTACATTTATGAATTGATGTATTAAATCTGCTGTTAATGCCTTTATTAAAGTTCTAACAAAACTGTTTTCTAAAACTTTCTTAGAATTACAGAATAGTTGGAATATAGCTTAAGACATTTGGAAACTTGTGTTGTCCAGTTAAAATGAAGTCTTATAACCCAAACATAAGGAAACTGGCTCCAAGAACAGTTAGCAGTTATAAGTTATGCAATTAACTTAAAGGGGTACAGGTTTTAAGTGTCTCTCATATTCATTTAGAATTGTTGAAGCTAGAAACGTTAAGTTTTTTATGGATAATGAGTCCAGTGGGAATAACTTTCGTTGTAAGGTTAATATTGAGGAATAAATTTATATAGATTGATCTTTTGTAAAGGACTTGATTGTTTCTTAAAACAAACATATAGAATTAACTTGAGAACAATAAAATCGAGTACAACACTTACAATATATCATTCATCTCATTGACTAAAGGTGCACAACATGTACAAATGATTATAGAATTAAGAGATCCAATACATAAAAAACTAGCCATTTCTATGACTTAGTTGTATACCAAGAAAAGTCTAATTTTGATATTGGACATAAAGATGATCTCATTTTTACTAGCCATGAATAGTAAAAATTTCACACTTTGGCATACAGCTATGATAAAAGAGATGGACCAAATGGCTAATAATCTAGTCTACTAACTCATTAAAGAGCCATTTGGTCATGTCAAGTGACATGAGATTAGACTAGTGGTCAAAGGTTTCACTCAAAGGAAGTATTGATTACTATAGAACTTTCTCTTTAGTTTTTTAAGAAAGTTCATTAAGAATTATTATAGTTTTTGTAGCTCATTTTGATTAAGAGTTACTTTAAATGGTGGTAAAAACAACTTGCTTAAATAGAGATCTTGATAAGAGGTATACTGATTCTACATAAAGGTTTCTTTGAAAGATCAACATGTATCTCACCAATGGTATGTAAAGTTTAACAATGTTGGGACATCATTTGGTTTACTAAAGATGTCATTAATCAATATACAAACCTTAAAGTCAGTGAGAGTAAAGTCATAATTTTAGTCTTACATGTTGCTGATATTCTCCTTACAAGAAGTGATTTGGTTTTGTTACATGAGACAAAGGTTTTTTTACCCAAACTTCATATAAAGAATTTGGGTGAAACTTCAAATGTCATAGGCATAAAGACTTATAAAGATAAGTTTGAAAAAACGTTAAGTCTATCTCAAAAAACATATATCAAGATAGTTTTTGGTAGAATTAGAATGCAAAGCTATTCACCTATAGGGGCATAAATTATGAAGGGGATATTTCAATTTGAGTCAGTATCTCCAAATAATTTTTTAAAAAAAGCATATGAAAGGCATTACGTAATGCATATAGTATTAGAAGCCTTATACATGATCAAGTTTATATGAAACTTGACTTAGGGTTTATAATAGAAGTGCTTAGCAAATATTAAAGTAATCCTAGCCTTGGACTATAAAACTGCCAAAGGAATTATGTTATAGAGTAATATCACAAACCGTAAGGTTGAGATATTTTTTTTTCTAATTTATTAGTCAATAAGGCTATTAAAGATCTATTGTGATAACCCAATGTAGTACATTTTTCTAAGAATGATAAAAGTGTGAGTCAGAGCAAGTAAATAGATTTAAAGTAGTTTGCTATTAGAAACTCTAGAAAGAAGCAAGAAGTGGATATCCAACACATTAGTATAGACTTCAATAATAATCGATCCCATGACTAAAGCATTGTCGACAAGACAGTTTAAAATTCATATGGATCATATGAAGCTAGTTAAATTTTGTCAAGATATATTTTGGCTTTTTTGATTTTGTTAATCTCATGTTCTTAGGGTTTATGGATATGTTTTAATTTATGCACAAAAAGTTTATATGTTGAGTGGACCTTGAATGATTTTAGAAAATTCATTCATAAAGTATTATCTCATAAAGTACTCTTTTAGAGATCATCAAGCAATGTAATACATGGAAGAAAATACTTGTTTTAGAATGCTACTGTCATGATTTGTACTATGTGAATCTTTAATTAAGTAAGAATTGGGCTAGAGTAACTAATGGACATATTAAAGTTTTAGATTCAACTATCACCAATTTAAGTTCTTGGTTTATTGTATAGGCCAAATGGGAGAATGTTGGACTTTATGTGACTTACATGATAATAAATGGACCAAGATAATTAAATTATATTATTGAGGTGAACTTATAAAGTAAATCCTAATTCCTTTTAACTACTCTAATGATAAGAGTTAAATGCTACTTTAGTAACTAATTAGAATACAAACTCCTTGATGGTAGGATACAACTCTAATTAATTTTCGAATATAGGTCCTTAGCCTAGTCTATAGAAATTGCTTGTGCACCATTATAAGGTAATTATTCAGAAATAAAGAAATAGACTACAAGGTGTTCTTCTTTGTGTATTTGGAGTGAGATTACATTCTTGATTAACAATAGCTATAGTTACGTTCTTAATTAAATCTTGCACACTACCTCTATGATTTTCCATCTGTTTTTTTTTCTTGCAGTTTTTTAACGATCCTCTGTGCATTTGCTTCCAGTTTTGAGGCTTCTCATGATTCCAGTCTCTCCCTTAACAACTGATAAAAAGCTTTCCGCTCACCCTTTTGTGACAGTGACAGACTTTGTTTTTCAAAAATTCCCCAAGAGTTTCATAAATATGACTAAACCAGAAATCCTTTCAATACCTTGGTAGTATCATATCAGGTTGCATCACTAAGATATACATCATATAATTCGATATCACTTGGCAAGTATCCTTAAGTTTCTCTTCAAGTACTGCAACATCATTTTTTTTGCAGAGTCATCATTTTCATGGTAGCGAACATCTGTTGCAAGATGCCAAGTTATAATGCTTTCATCAAAGTCTAGTTCAGTGCTTCATTTTAGATCCTCATTCAAACCATGTATTTCAAATGCTTCTTTCCCTCGTGGTATTATGAATTAAGATTTGGTACTCACTGAAAATGGATAACTGAAATTTTTCATGAGAGCACTTGGCATGTCCTTAAACTCTGTATGTTGGTGCTTTTACAAAATTTTTTGAATGTTTGTTATTCGCACCTCCTTTTTGTAATTGCGTAGCTTACCAAATTAAATTGTCCTATTAAATTTGACCATATTCATCTTTTCTATTTTTTTTTTTGCACTTGTTTTTTCTACATCAATAGTGAGGAAAGAAAGCTTCCTAAAATCCTGCACAGAAAATGATTTTCCTGTTTCTTATCCAAAGCACAGTCTAATTAGAATAAACTAGCTTTCTCGCTACATAAAACTCGATAATGATGGCTCCAACCAATAAAATGCAAGTGACAACAATATCAACCATGGAATAGAGATTTCGTGGCTTGACTGTAAAGATGGCGAGGAATAGCACTAAAACACATAGTGAGCAACAGATGCTGATGAAGCGGGAGATACATCCTAACTTCGTATAAGTAAGAGATGCCTTTATATAGAGCACATCGAACAAGAATCCAATTTGAACCTCTATTATTTTAAATAGATCATTCGGTTTTAGTTTATGCAATGTTTGAAGCAAATAATCCTTGTTGATATTCCATAGACCAGTCATCTCTACGTTGTGCATGAAACGCATGATAAGCCTTGTACCTGAAGAAAACAAAATTTCTCTCAGTGATATGTAATTTGTTATATCTGGCCTAAATGCTGGAAAAATTTTATAGGCAACCACAAATTTCTCTTTGTCAAAAATTTCATCAGTATTTTCTACCAAGATATCATTGTCGAAAACCGGTATTATTCCTTCTACCTTCTCGCTGCTAGCTAGCATAAGACTCTATGTCCTCTCTATATATTTTAAAGTCCCAACAATAAACATTGAATAGTTCATCGTAAGTGAGAGCCAAGAAATGGTCCACAACAGAAAGAGGATATATATCACAAGGGACACTTCAATACCAGCCCAAGAAGGTGTCTCTTCCATAGCTGGTTATCTTCCAACACATAGGCAGTGATAATATGAGGGCCTCCAAGGTGCAACTAAAGCATTAGAGCCTATAGTGCTCTTAGAATATTTGTCTGATTAGCCTTTGCTTATGCCTGAGACGGCTTGTCTAGGGTAGCAATCACTACCCAATTAGCAATTGAGTATGCAAACCAAAGAAGCATTTCGATCCAAATTTTAACAATGTACTTCCTACTGTTGCCAAAAAAAAGATAGTGATTTGTACAATGAGACTGAATAAAACCATAACAAGAACATCCCACTTGTCCAACAATTTCCTCAACCATAATGGAATTGGATTCATGGACATGGTAATTGCCCCTCTTCTATTTATATACGGCATAATTAATGGGCATAACTAGTCATTCGTATTCAATATCTGCCTCTTTTTTCAAACAATAATGATTAACTACTGCAACAATTCTTTCATGTGCTAAATTTTTATTAAATGTTCAATTATATAGACGGAGTCAGCAAAATCTAAAATTTGAAGATGCAATGCATTGTATACTATGTTAGCTATTGTTAATAATCCTATAAAATCTATCCTTTCAAAATTAATCATAGGTGACCTTTATAGTTAATTAAAGCTCCTAATTCATATATATGAATACTAAAAAGAAAAATATGATTAATTTGTAATGTATTACCATAATGTAAAATGACAGCATAAAAAGCCTTGACATAAAAAATACAAGTTTAAAAAATTAAAAAATAAATTCACAGAGGAAAAAAATATGGGTGAGGGACTTGAGGTGTTTATGGGCTGTGCCAGGTTTGGTTGGGCCTAAATATAATATTAACATCAAATATGTTTATCCAAGCCCGGGCCAGCTCCAAATATAGGTCTCGAATTTTGTCCAAACCCACCTATATTTGTAAATAACAGTCTAAGCCAATTTATGTCTACCCATATTATATTTTATAATAATTTATTTTTAAAAATTTAATCTTTATTAATGTAATATTTTTCTTTTATTAAATTTTAAAATATAAATAATTTAAGCCAGTTTCTAATGTTTACAACATAATATTTCTTATATATTTTTTTCATATGATAAAAATTACATAATGTATAAACTTTACAAAAAAAGGGTTCTAGCCGTGAAAAGTAGATGAAAATTTTTTTTATCTCTAATTAACGACGAAATTAGCAATGACAAAATCAATTATCGAACTTTCATCACAAAATTTATTGCAAAATACAAAGGGTAGTTTTCTGACAAGTGATTTGTTGTAAAAATCTTCGCTAATATTAGTGCAAAATGGTGCCAAATTTTGTAACAAATGGTTCGTTGCAAATTTTATGGCTAAATTTGCAACTGATAGGTTTCGTTGGTAAATATCATCCTAAGTGTGGAACATAACGGCATTAAATTTTGTGATGTTTATTGCAAAATTCATTGCTGAAATATGAACGCAAAAATTTGTTGCTAAAGGTGTCACTAATCTGTGACAAACAGCATTCATCACTAAATTAGTGATGAAATTAGTGACATTTTTTGTCATTATATTTGGTTGCAGAGTTTTTGTTGCTAATTTTGTGGTAAACTTTATGATTAATATGCATTCACCATTAAATTTCATCACAAAAGTTTATCTATTGTTTTTTATCGCTAATATTATCACAATTTTATTATGGACGCTTATTCATTGCTAAATTTCGTCGCTAATGTCCACCTACAGTTTTTTTGTTGCAAAATTTCATCACTAGTATCCGGCGATAGCTTTTCCTCAGTGATTTCATCGTTAATATTGTCGAAAATTTATTATTAAAGATCATTTATAGCTAAATTCGTCGCTAAAGGAGTAGCGCATTTTTTCGTTGGTAATTTCATGACAGAATCAAATATATTTATTACTCACTTTCCCCTTTTCTTCACTTTTCTTTTCATGCTTTTCTCACTTCTCTCTTTTTATTTGGTGTCATATGGTAATCATGAACTTACTTATTATTTGTTTCACTATTTTCTTCAATCAATTGCTATGAGCTTCATCAATCTTAAGTAATTCTTTTTACTATTTAGGTACGTACCTATTTGAAGGCCTTACAATCGAAGTTAATGTTGTAGTTTACATAAAATTGACCAATTTCTACTATAAAAAGTTCAACAAAATACTTACGTGAGTCCTTTTTATGTGGTAATTTTTTTTAATTTTAAAGTAATTGTCTAGGCACAAATAGAATTTTAATTTTGAAAATTTTTGTTTTTTATTAAGAATAATAAATATTAGATATGATACTGTTAATATTTTATAAATGTTTAATTTATATACAGACAAATGCAACAACATAGGGCTTGGATGTATAATAAAAACTTACCTAAATGTCTAGAATTGATCGATGAGTTTCGTATTGGGTTAAAATAGTTTTTAGACTATGTTAGTAGTAAAGTTGAGTCCATGGATGGAAAAAAGATAAGGTGTCCATGTAAAAAGTGTAATAATTGTAAGTTTCATATGTGTGATAAAGTTAGGGAGCATATTTGTAGATTTAGTTTTACCTCGAATTACTATGATTGAACTTGCCATGGTGAACCATTTATATCTGATAAAGAATATCGAAGAAGTAAGCAATTTTTAGTTAGAGGAAAATGTAGTCATTATGAGCAATTAAACCCATATCAGAGGATATTGATTGATGCAACTGGTCAGAATTTTGTTTCGAAATCAAACCATGGAAGTACTAGATTTTCTTTAACATTTGAACAACTAGATATTAGTTATGCATCACCGTTGGAAGAGGTAGGAGTAATATGTGCTGATGAGAATGTGGATGATGAAACTTTTCTATCTAATCAGTTTTGGGAAGTGCTGAAAGCTGTAGATGAACCTCTCTAGGCAAGTTGTGACAACCACACAAAGTTATCAGTGACAACAAGACTGTTAAATATCAAGGCAAAGCATAATGTGTCTGAAAACTGCTTCAACTCTTTTATTGAAGTAATACAAGAAACAATGCCTCATGACAACATTATGCCAAATGATTTTTGTGATATGAAAAAGTTAGTAGATAACTTAGGTCTTCTAATTGTAAGGATTAATGTATGTAATAAAGGTTGTATGTTATATTGAAGGGTGATGAAAATCTAGAATCTTATAAATTCTGTAACCAATCTAGGTATAAGATTAAGAGGAGGCAAGGTCATAATAAAAAACGTAAACCATACAAACAAATGTTTTATTTGCCCTTAATTCCTAGTTGCAAAGGTTTTATGCATCTAAGGTCATTGCTGAACACATAAGGTGGCATGTAAACCATGAAACAGAAGAGGGTTTAATGTGTCATCCTTCAAATGTAGAGGCATGAAAACATTTTGATAAAATAGATCCTTGCCATGGGGCCTTGAAACATCAGGTTAGGTCTCTGTGCTGATAGGCTTATCCTATTTAGGAAATCGGGAAAAGCTTATTCATGTTGGCCAGTTATCTTAACTTCATACAATCTTCCACCTGGTATGTGTATGAAGACAGATTATATGTGTTTGACATTGATAGTGCTTGGCCCACAAAATCCAAAAAAAGTTGATAGATGTTTATATACAACCATTTATTGCAGAGTTACAATAGCTATGGGATAAAGGTGTTCCTACGTATGATGTCTCTA
This sequence comes from Adansonia grandidieri, assembly GCA_038382065.1. NCBI lineage: Eukaryota > Viridiplantae > Streptophyta > Magnoliopsida > Malvales > Malvaceae > Adansonia > Adansonia grandidieri. The sequence goes on from JBBYHK010468808.1 coordinate 9,884, forward strand.
TTGATCAGACATTTGTAATGAAGGCTGCTCTTTTTTAGATTATAAATGACTTTCTAGCTTATGGAATGTTATCTGGATGGAGTACAGCTGGGATCCTAGGATGTTCGATATGTATAGAGAGATCAAAGTCATTCAGATTAAACATGGCAAGAAGATCGGCTATTTTGACTGTCACAGACAATTTTTGCCAATGAATCGTACATTCACAAGGAATAAAAATGAGTTCATTAAAAATAGGATTGAAAGAACACCTCCACCATTGAGGTTGATCGGTGATCAAGTTTGGAGGTGAGTGCATGGGTTTCCAATTATTCTTGAAAACCTTCTTGGTACAACTATTGCATATGAAAGCACACATAAATAGACTAAATGAAGAATATTTTGGGATTTACCATATTGGAAGACCCATCTTATTCATCATAATCTTGACGTCATGCATATAGAAAAGAATGTTTTCGATAATGTCATAACTACTGTGATGGATATCAATGGAAAAACAAAAGACAACTTGAACACATGAAAATATATGAAAGATATTTGTGATCGGCATATGCTGGATGTAGATGCAACCAGCAAGGGACCGAAACCAAAAGTAGTTTATACATTAAATAAGGAGCAGAGACAAGTTGTTTGTGAATGTTTGAAATCTATGTGGTTTCCTGATGGGTATGCATTAAACCTTTGGAGATGTGTTGATTTGAATGAATGCAAGTTGACAGGTTCGAAGAGTCATGATTGTCATACTTATGAAAAGACTAATTTCAATAGCTTTCAGAAAATTCTGCCAAATTTTGTATGGGGAGCCATAAGAGAGTTAAGAATTTTCCTTCATAATATTTGCTTAATAGTGTTGAAAGTATCACACATGGAGAAACTAGAGAGAGATATCCCTATCATTCTTTGCAGCTTAGAAAGGATATTCCCTTCATCATTTTTTGATTCAATGGAGCATCTCTTAGTATACTTGCTTTATGAAGCGAAAGTGGTAAGCCCGTCCAATTTCGATGGATATATCGATTTGAGAGGTAAAATATTTTTTTGATAAATTTTAAAATACTTAATTGTATATAATGTTTTGATAAACTTCTTTTTATTGCAACTAGATTCTTATATTATTTTAAGAAAATAATGAAGAATAAGCATGTGTTGAAGCTCCAATTTGTAATGCATATATTGTTGAAGAAGTGACAACATTTGCATCATACTATTTTGAGCCTCACGTGTAGTATGAGAGGCGGAGAGCAGGAAGAAATGATAAGGGCCCTATTGACCATAGGTGCAAAGTATTCTCTATTTTTAATTATCTTGGTCGACCAAGTAGCACATGTAAGTTTCGTTTATGTAATAGGTAAAGAATGGCGGGAAGCCCATACATATATTTTACTAAATTATCCAGAAGTGGAACCATACTTCAAGTAAGTTTAAATTTGCAAATATATATATTTTATGTGTGTCAAACATTTTCTAATAAATAACTAATATTTGCTGATATGATTTTTCAAACTTCAATGTATAGACTACCACCAAATGTGTTTGACTGCATGTGCGATGAAGAATTTGCAGCATGGTTCAAAACATATGTAAGTTGCCTATGGATCAAAGTCAAATTATTAATATTTTATACATCATACATTAAGATATATATTGTTAACTTTATGTTTATTACTTTAAGCTCACAGTAATCATGAACAAGTTGAAAAGCAAGGATTGCTCTATTATCTGTCATGGGGTTCAAATTCACGAGTATGAACTTGGCTAGCATATTTCATAAATGGGTACAATTTTCACACGCAAGAATATAGGATGAGAAAAGCCACAAAAAATAGTGGTGTGTGTGTTCAATCATCCAATGATGGAAGTGCAAAAGATAATTTTTATGGCTTATCAAATGAAATCATAGAGATAGAGTACATAAGACCATTCATGCGAGTTGTATTGTTTAAATACATTGTCCATTATTTTTTTCTAAGATCTACAGAATAAAAAAATAAAAATAAAAATAAAAAATTACGTGAATGAGCATAGAGACAAACAAGTTGTTTGGATAATCCAAATATGAAAATTTGAAAAAAAAAAATTCTATTTATCCATGCTTTGGGCCGAATCATGTCGTTGGCCCACCTTGGTTAAAATAATATGTGGCTAAAATAATCCTCTCTTTCTCTATTTAGTTGCCCTCACAATTACGAGTTGGATTTCTGGGGTTTTTGCTCCATTCGACTCTCGTATCTCCAAGGCTTGGATGAAATGGTACGCTTTCTTTCATTGAAATTGCTTTCTATATCTTTATCTTCTTCTTTAATTTAGTATAAAGTTTCCACTTTTAATATGAATTAATTACTTGCTGTTTATATATATTTTCATGTTTCTAATGTTTCTCCATCTTTACCTCACTTATCTTAGCAGCAGATGACTTTTCCTCCATAATATTTTATTTATTT